>OZ038479.1:84166057-84221057 GCA_964036315.1 Acanthosepion esculentum | reverse complement strand
ATATATATAGGACATTTAATGTAAGACCTGGTGGAGAAGACATGGAAATCATTCCTGATACATGTAGTTTGTCATTTGTATCATTTCAATAAAGATCTGCTGTGCAGTAACCATTGTTTATAATGTATAAATATATATTTAATATATTTTCTGTTTATACATTATTTTTAATTGATTTTAGTAAATGCTCTGTTTTTTAAATAAATTACTGACCTGAATGATCAAGAAATTTTGTAGAAAACATGTGCTTCTCCAACAGAAATCTAACCTGTAACCCCAGTGAGAATCATCATTTGATCTGACATTCTGTTAACCCTTCAGCCACAAAGAAGGGTCTGGTTAGCAAAGTCCAAATTACTGTTTACAAACAACAAATTTTATATATAAATATGCTATATCCCTAAATTTAACCCATAAATATAGCATACCTTAAAACTATATATATATATATATATATATATATATATATCTTTCAATCAAGTATAAAACAAATCATATGTTCAAATACCACCTATTGAAAAATGTTACCAACATTTATTCCAATCCAAAAGCTTGCAGGGAATCATACACAAGATTGAAGAGCCATTCCCAATACATATAGGACATATAAATGTGTAAGGACTGATACAGAAGACAATGAAATCATTCCTGATACATGTAGTTTGTCATTTGTATCATTTCCAAGATCTGCTATGCAGTAACCATTGTTGACCAGATGTACATGAAAAACACTTCAGATTAAAATAGAGCAAAATAAATGATACAATTCGTACCAAAGTTTTATTCATCATTTCTATTTTCAGTTAATATCTTTTACTTTTTTCTAGATTAGATCAAAGAACGACATCTCATTTTGTGTTTTTAAAATGCAGGGGAAAAAAGAAAAAAGAATATTTACTGTTTTAGATGGTAGCCTATCCATTTGGAAAATTACAATCCAGATGAAAAACATCATTATCTATAATTTTCAGTAATTTCCCAAGTGAAATATTCTTTGCAAATAAGATATCTTTTCTTCCATCTAATCATTCGTTTTGCTTCTCAATATTATTTTAACTCCTACGTTTTGCCACATTTTATCTTCAGAAAAAGTGGCATATACATAGCTAAAAACTGTTTAGGGCAAGTATATTTAACCCTTCTTGAAAGTCTGACTGCTTACACATAAGTTATTGCCAAAGCTTGACATTTAAGTTTAAGCACACATATGTTGACAGAAGCACTAATGGATCTCTGAGCAGTAAGTCATCTTGTAACAAATAGATCTACATAAAAATGCTCCACATTTTTTCAGATATGTAAATAGATTCAAATTATAACAAGTTTTAATTCTGTGCAAATGGGTTATTCAAGAATCAGCCCCACCAAAAATATAAAAACTATATGCAAAAAAGAGGGTATGTAAGAAAAAGGTATTTTCATAATATTGAAATTGGCTCTTCCATTTTTTTTTCTCTCCAGATTAAACATTTGCATTTTGGGTATCAATGAATTTATTAACTCAGTAAATTATTAATGAGAGAAAATGCTAGAAAAAAAAAAGAGCCTATTTCTGCTTGTTTAATCCTCACGTATAAAATGTAAAATCTGTCTGTATATTTATTGCATGTCTACCGAGCAACAATGAGGTTTTTGTTAGAGGATGCAAACAAGGAGGAAGCTTATAGTTAACATCAGGAAGAGGCAGCTGAAATTTCTGGGATATGGAATGAGAAAGGAAGGCTTGAAGAATCTGATACTCACAAGGTGGGTAGAGGGAAAGAGAGACAAGGGAAAGTAATGTGTGATATACCTAGTGGGCTTATGCAAGTGGATGTCACAACATGGTTTGGGAAAAGTAGAAAAATGACAAAACATTGAGAACTACAAGGGATAGGGGGAAGTGGAGAGCCATGATCGCCTACGTCTTGAAAGAAAGCGACACATAAAAGAAGAAGAAGCCTCAACATCAGCCGAAGTATCCACAAAAACGAGATAGGTGACTTGCCCATCATATGTACTGGACACCTCTGACAATATAATGCAAACAGAATGTTCTTATTTTAAACTTTGCAAATAAAATATAATATTTGCCTTATTTTTAACTACCTGATTATTTTCAGTCCACTTTTTTTTATTCTCTGTGAATCACCATGACGTCTTTAAAAGGATTATGGAGTGGCTTGTTGTCTTCTTTATGGTTTTGAATTTAGTTTAGTCTTTCTTCTTGACTGGCTGTCACCCAAGGCTATAAAGTCCAGTCTACCACATTATTTAGTTCATAGCTTAGAGGAAAGGGATTCGTATGAAAGTAAATGCAACAGAGGAGTCCAGGATTTGAACTCAGTTCACCAGTTCCACTTTCCAAGCTGATATCCATTACACTACTCACACATCCAGTAAGTGAATAGTAATTTTGTAATGGCATTGTGCCTATAAGATAGAAAAACGTTAATATTGCTTTCATTTTTTAAATAGCATGAGTAAACTAGTTTTATAATATAAGCATACAAAAAATATATTCAAATGAGATATCCTATTTCATGTTAGGAGATAAAATGAAGATTCATTCAGGATACATATCCAATCGGGCATAAAAAAAGATCTTCTATTCTAGTTCGATAGATAAGACTTATCAAATATATGTATTTTTGAAAAAGATTTTAGAGATGAAAGGAGCTTAGACAAAGATGTCCTCCTTAACCAACAGAAGACCTGATCTCTACTTACAATCATAGAATGCAATGATGTAAAGCTGTCTCCTGACCAAACCAATCACTTCTGCCATGTATGCTTGGCTTCCCTTTTTCAAAGAATGTCTTTCCTGGCAGGAAGAGATAGCAATGTCAGCTAGAAGGAAATTGGGAATCCTTTGAAGGGCCCGAGAATACTTTGGACTGTCCCAGATTCTAACTCTCTGTAAAACCTTTTGATTACTGTTCACTTAATGTATAAGGGGGATATGTTGCTCAGTGAATAGATTTTAATACAAATGCGGAAATTGAGCAGATGAAAAAAAAAACTTTTTTTAATCAGTCATTGTTATCCCCTGACACTGTTATCATGTCTTACCCCTATCTCTTTACAAAACAAAATACCATGGCATTGAAAACAAAGGTTATTCTATATTCTAGTTCATGTTTATATATGATATTATTTTTTTCATGATTTTTTTTAATATTAGAGTTAGGCTTTGTCTCCTGAATAAAAAATTTTAAAAATTAATTGTATTGCATATTAAATTAAAAATAAAATGAATCAATGCTTTAATCTTTTGTACAACTTAATATCAATAAAATTTCACTCAGTTTTAGGGCAAACATACTAAATATATTTCACAACAAATGATAAAAATATCCACAAACTGATGTGTGAAGACATGATACCTGAAATAATACCCACTAATTCATGAAGATGCAACACTTGAAAACTATCAAAGAAAACTCAATGCACACACAGAGACACAACATTATCAACACAAAAATAAAACTTTTTGATAATGGTCTGTGAAAGCTGAAAGTCCTCAGAATACATTGGAAAATTTATATTCGAAATCTCCCTAGAAACCAGAAAAATGTTATGAACAATATTATGTGAAAGGGACAGTTTTTTCCATTGATATTTCTATTATTTTAACTACCCTCACTCCTCAGCAATGTTTTGGCCATTTGTACTCTCGGACATTCTTCAGATGTATGTTGATCCAAGTAACCTACAAGGAATTCTGAACTGAACCCTTTATTTAATCTACAGGAATATACTGTTCTTATTCTACTGTCCATGTTTAGGGATATATCATCTAGTTCTTATTTTTAGTACTGCTTATCCTGTTTCCACTGAGTCCAAGTACACACTGCCCGGCTCAAGGATTGAACTCACAATTACTATGTCACCAAATTCCCAAACTAATGCTTTAATCCACTATGGTATTGTCTGTTGGTTACTGTTGTGTCGGAAACCTACCACCCCTCTTGAAGATGAACTGGTCTGCGTCTAAAGACTTTAAATAACGGCACGTCGAGAGACAGGGGGCGCGAGAAAGTTCTTGGCTGAGCTAGTTATAGACGACTCAGGCGATTTCTGTACCTTTTACCAACCAATAAAACCCTTTTTATTGTTACGTGTTATTTGTCGTTTGTCTCTACAAACCCCAAACCAACATCATAACAGTTACCTAGATTGGCACACACCTGAAGAAATCCAGAGGGCACAACAGTTGAAACATTGTGATAACAACAACAAAGATGAAGACGATAGTCTGCCTGTAAATAGTGTAAATAATGATAACTCCTCATCATTAAAATTCAAGCAGGAACACCAAAGATCATCAGCCAAAATTTGAACTTGGCACACCTATTCCATTTACTCTCTTGTTAGCCATTGATACACCTGCAGTGCTAAATAACATACCATAGTTGGTTAAATGGAATTTGCAAAAAGGAACTTTAATCACTTCTGAGTCTTGAGGCTTTTTAGATGTGTTTTTTTAAATCATTTCACCCCAACCAAGGCAATAATACCACTAAGACAAAGGTGTTACGGAGTGAAAAAAACATGAGAAGACTTTAAGAAAAGGATTCAGGAATCTAAGCCTAAACAAGAGATTAACCTCTATTCCTGGAGAAGGTTTGTGATCCAGGCAGTAGGTGAACATATCTACTTATGAAGAAGGAACCGTATTATTAAAAAAAAAATAAAAATAGGGGAAACTAGTCAAGAAATGAAATGTTGGGTTAAATGCGATACCTAGAATATGGCACCAAAGACAATAAAGGAATTCTTAAGATGACAGTGATGTCAATAATCAAGACTGATATTCTGTCCACATGAAACTTAGATTTGAATAGTTATTTACTTTCAACTTGGGTTTGAATAGCAATCTTATAGCATCTAATAATACAATGAGAAGATTAACCCAAAGAAAGCTGAACATCATTGGTACATCGTCTAAACATTGGACTGCTTCAGGGAGATTTCAGAAAACAAAAAGAGACCTACTTAAAAGAAATCAATGTGTAACTTGTATACCACATCTCAAAATACAGAATCAAATAGCGCTGCAAATAACAAATTTGTGAATTCTCATTCAAAGAATTGAGTAGATACCAGAGATGTGTTAAATAAATAAATAAAAAAAACAAGGAAACTAATTAATCTTGTGAAAAGTACACTAAACAAGAAAACCAAATGAGAATGATAATCAGAAGTAACCTGCAAATAGCTGTCAAAAAGGGGTACTGAAAAGTTCTCAGCCTGAACAAGAAAGATGATTGGTCAGATTTTAGGAGTTAGGATGGGCCAAGAACATTTTAGTACTGTTTTATAATGGTTCTGTCAGGAATGACAATGAGTGTAACAGCTTTCTAGAATTACTACTGCTTTTTCATGAGTAGGAAGATTGTATTGAGCTAACCTCCCAAGTAGAAAGAGTTTATCTTCCTACAGAAATCAACAATAATTTTTTTTTTAACCTGGGCAAAAAGAAAGTTTTTTTGCACCAGTGGGGAAAATACATAACTATTTTATGTATGTGACAGACAAAAGCACTCTTGGAAAATTCTTGAGAACTCAAAGCATTATCATTATTCTTTTAAGGAGAGGACCCTGTCATGATTCACAATAGATGCATCAGCTTTTTACATAATATTACTGCATAGGTTGGTATAGTAGTTATAGGAAAATAGTTTGTTTAAACATTCATTCAGCCACTTTTTCTCTCTTAAACATTATCACATGCCAGAAATAAAATATTTTTTGTCAAAAAATCTCACAATGGTACTGAATACATCTATTTGGATTTACTAAAGATCACCCAGTACAATACTCAAGAGCCACAACTGGTAGAGGGGCATTAAATAATGATGTGTGTGATATGAATGTAGGAAGTGAAGATTATGAGGAAAAAGAAGATAGATATTGATTGACTCTTAACTTCAAGACATTGAGATTGTAGTATTCAGGTTTGGTTTGATTTGGTTTGTTTTACGGCATATCAACACCTCAATGGGTTATTTAATGCCAACAAGATTTTTATTGCTGGTTTGGTTTGGTTTGTTTTACGGCATATCAACCTCAATGGTTTATTTAATGCCAACAAGATTTTTATTGCTGGTTTGGTTTGGTTTGTTTTACGGCATATCAACCTCAATGGTTTATTTAATGCCAACAAGATTTTTATTGCTGGTTTGGTTTGGTTTGTTTTACGGCATATCAACCTCAATGGTTTATTTAATGCCAACAAGATTTTTATTGCTGGCAATACTTTTGTTTTTCAAAAATCTATTGCTGGTAATATTTTTTTCAGTTTTTACACTTTCATAGTGTTTTGACCCCAGTTTGGAGGTTAACTATTTGCCCATAGCTGAGACCCTAACAGATGCTACCACCCCAGGTCAGGGTGCATCTGGGAACACCAGCAATTAAGAGGTGGTTCCACACTCATCAAAACCTCCTGATCAGATTTGCTCCTTGATGTAGTTTATCGTCAAACCCAGGACACGGATGTAGTTTATCGTCATACCCAGGATGCAGATGTAGTTTATCGTCTTACCCAGGATGCGGATGTAGTTTATCGTCATACCCAGGATGCGGATGTAGTTTATCATCATACCCAGGATGCGGATGTAGTTTATCATCATACCCAGGATGCGGATGTAGTTTATCGTCATACCCAGGATGCGGATGTAGTTTATCGTCATACCCAGGATGTGGATGTAATTTATCATCATACCCAGGATGCGGATGTAGTTTATCATCTTACCCAGGATGCGGATGTAGTTTATCATCATACCCAGGATGCGGATGTAGTTTATCGTCATACCCAGGATGCGGATGTAGTTTATCGTCATACCCAGGATGCGGATGTAATTTATCATCATACCCAGGATGCGGATGTAGTTTATCATCATACCCAGGATGCGGATGTAGTTTATCATCATACCCAAGATGTGGATGTAGTTTATCGTCATACCCAGGATGCGAATGTAGTTTATCGTCATACCCAGGATGTGGATGTAATTTATCATCATACCCAGGATGCGGATGTAGTTTATCATCTTACCCAGGATGCGGATGTAGTTTATCGTCATACCCAGGATGCGGATGTAGTTTATCATCATACCCAGGATGCGGATGTAGTTTATCGTCATACCCAGGATGTGGATGTAATTTATCATCATACCCAGGATGCGGATGTAGTTTATCATCTTACCCAGGATGCGGATGTAGTTTATCGTCATACCCAGGATGCGGATGTAGTTTATCCTCATACCCAGGATGCGGATGTAATTTATCATCATACCCAGGATGCGGATGTAGTTTATCATCTTACCCAGGATGCGGATGTAGTTTATCCTCATACCCAAACTGTGTAATGTTCAGGAAAGTATTTACATTGGTGTCTGTTTCACAAAGTAGTAGTTATTGGAAAAATGCTGTCTGATTAGAATTTCCCTCTTACAATTGGAATAGAGAAGAAATGTGGGTAGTTCAACTTCATGGATATAGTATGGCATGTCCTAGCTGTAAAAGTTTGAATAGAACTAAAGAATGGAGCTCATCTGACAATTTGCCCTTGATAGGCTTGTGATACTGTGCCTGTAGGAAAGAGGCTGCAAAGTGAGCTGACCAGTTTTCCACCATCTTTAGCAATGGATCATATATATCTGAGGTCTGGAATGAATTTGATACGCAATAAAAATTCCAAGTGTGTAGCTTGATTGTGACTTGGGAAATCTCAGGATCTAGTCAGTGATAAAACAATACTATCTTGGCTTTTTGGACATTACAAATTAGAAGCTAATTTTTCACCATTGAACTCTTAAAGTTAGGTCAGCAAAGAAGAGAAGGCGCAAAGCTCTTAACATTTTAATTTTTGTAAGTGCTTCTATAAACTCCAGCATCATCTGCAGAGATGTTCCCCGATGATCTGAAAATGTATTGAGACAGATTGTTAATAAAAAGTTGAAAGATGGTATTACCAATGAAAGAGCCTCAGGGGATTCCTGCATTGATCTCATGAGCTTCACAAGACTGGCTATTTGTAACAACATTCTTGAATCTTCTTGAGAAAAAAGACTTGATGATTGCAGAGATACCAAAGCTAGAGAGTTTATGTAGCAACCCCCTATGCCAAACCTTGACAAAGGCATTTCAGATAGCTACCATTGAGTGCTTCACTGATTTTGTAGGTAATAACAGTTGAAACATCAGCAGTGGCTCTCAAGGAGCAAAACCCATACTGTTTGTCACTGAGGAGATTTTTTCCGGTGAGGTGATCAACTGCATCCTTGTTGATAATAAACAAACTATTTGTTAAAGATGCTGATGGGGCAATATTGTGCACCTGCCTGGCTTTAGTGATCAAAACAACAAAAATGAGGGTAGGCATCTGAATGATTTATAGAATAATATATATTCAGTAAAATAAACAAGACCCAGTGACATACACTAGAGATAGGACAGAGAGTGCATCAGCCAAAATGTCTTGATCAAAACAACAGTGATAAGGATCTGTGTCTGAATGATTCATAGAATAGTGTAGAAGAACAAAAGTAAGCAAGATCCAAACACAGCATATTATCTAGAATATATATATAAATTTTAATATTAAAAAAAAGGTAATGGTTACGGTTAAAATAGTTTTTTTTTATTTCACACCTGGTCTAGTATTCATTGGTTGAGCCCAGATAATTGCCAAAATTTTCTAAGCAGGCAGCAACTCCTAAATCCATTTGAAAGATTAGAATAACACAATTTTCTTCCCTATTTCCTTTTATGATTTAACTTTGTGTCAGACTAAGCTGAACCTTGTAAATATTTAGAAAAAAGTATGATGAGTAATTTCAATGCACCATCTAAGAAAGCAAATGAAAAGAAGAGACACTTTACATCAGGGATTTTTAATATATTTTTTGCCCACGCACCCTTTTCACCATATTTTAGAATGCTATCTCCCACTTCCAATATTGTCTGACTAAAAAAGGTATATTGTAGAATTGTAATTTGTAGAAAGATCAATATTCCAACAGTTTTGAATCTGCCAATCTGGTTCCAATTACCCACTGAATCCCTAAAATTCCCTATGGCTAAGAACCTCTTCTTTACATAGTGCATTATGTATCATTTAGCAAAAGAAAAAAATGCACTTAATATTATCTGCAGTCAGGTTCTAAAAAGTTCCAATATGGAAGTGTGTCATTCTACACTTGTAAAACTGATTCAAAGTTAAAGTCATTAATGTTGTTGCAGAATAGATTTCAAATCAAAAGAATGTTTTCTTTTTTTAATTGCATTTCTTGCAGATTGTGTTTTTATGTTTTGTTCAATATTAGAAGCTATAAAACCAAAACTAATTGTAAGATATTTGGTCATGTTAAGAAACATACTAAATGATTAGAATCCCCATGGGAGAAAAAATTATATGTGTATTTATGTCACTTTGAGAAACGTGTAAGGAGACATGTCAAAACAAATGTATTCAATAAGGTTAAGTATAAAACTAATTACAAAATGTTTGGTCTTGTTAAGAAATATACTAAATGATTGGAATCTTCTTTTTCTTCTATTTGCTGTGTCCCTCCAGTATATCAGGACCCTCCACAATTTCCTGCCTTTTGTAGCTCTTAATAAATTTTGTCTTTTTGTTATCTCTTCTAAACCTTGTTCCACCATCAATTTACTCACGTTCCTTAGGCATATCATTCATTGTTTTCCTCTATCCCTCTTGCCTTCAATCTGTCATGTTAGAATCAAATTTTCCAAGCCTTCTTTCCTCATTATGTGCCCTAGGATTTCCAACTATCTCTTCCTGATGTTAAGTATAAGTGTCCTTTTTGTTTCCATTTCTTCTAAAACTTCATAGTTTCTCACATGTTCTGTCCATGGTATTCTCATGGTGAAGAACTGCATTTATGTTTCTTCAAGTCTCTTCTTCATCTATAAAGAGATTGTCCAGCATTCACTGCCATATAGAAGGATTGATATTACATAACAGTTCAACTGTTAGGATATTAAATAACAGTTAAAATGAATGCTATTCTTACTGAAACTTTTATCTGAATATTTTTACCTTGTATCATATTTTAACTTCATGATATGATAAGCTTTCCAAAGTAGTACAAGAATTAGAAAGTACTTATTTAATTAAAAGTATGAAAGAGATTCAAATAATCAAATATTCACAAAGTATGATTTATAAACTCTGTCTAAATATTAGTATTTGATCAACCTCTTTACTATATTATCATCTTGTGAAGATATTCTATTCGAAAACATCAAAGCAGTCAATTCTTAAACCATGTATCAACTCTATTCTTCATTTATGTGTCATGTTTCCTCTGAACGTGGGTGGTCATGACCCTCCACAATTTCCTTTGTAGCTCTTAATAAATTTTGCTTTTTTATCTCTCCTAAATCTTGTTCTGCCATCCATTTAGATATCGTTAGATATGTTATGCATTGTTTTCCTCTATCCCTCTTGCCTTCAATCTGTCATGTTAGAATCAAATTTTCCAAGCCCTCTTTCCTCATTATGTGCTCTAGAATTTCCAACTGTCTCTTCCTGATGTTAAGTATAAGTGTCCTTTTCGTTTCCATTTCCTCTAAAACTTCATAGTTGCTCACATGTTCTGTCCATGGTATTCTCAGCATCTTTGTGTAGAACCACAATTCTGTTGTTTCAAGTCTCTTCTTCATCTATGAGGAGATTGTCCAGCATTCACTGCCATATAGAAGGACTGATATTACATAACAGTTCAGTACTCTTTTCTTTGTTTCTAATGAAGTGTTTTTCGCATATGAAAAAATTGTATGTACATTTTTAAGTTATTTTGAGAGACATGTAAGGACACTAAAATATTCAATAGGATTAAACATACATATTCCTAGTTCCCAATGAGGATTGAAATCAGTGTGCTAGCACATTGGTTAATGACACGACTGCTAACATTTTTATTATATATATCATCATATTACCAGACAGCAAAACACAACTAATCTGACACATTCTTAGCAATTACACAAAAATACTAAATCACATAAACTGTAAAAAAATAACTTCAAATACTAGAGCTATTAAGCATAAAGAACAAACAATGCAACATCAGTAAATTTTATCAAATTTAGAAACAAATGTACTGAATATATTTCATAACAAAAAAAATGACATCACGAAATAACACATGGACGTATGATACTTCAAAAAAACCAACATGATGTGAAACGTAATGTGCAGGTGACATCATGGCTTGGAAAGAGAAATTGGATATTTGACTTTAAATTCTAGTCAGTTTCATTACATTCTCATATGTGAAAACCCTTTGGGAAATTATCAACATCTCCCTAGTTATGGGTTAAATAGTAGAAATTATATCATTTGTTATTCTCGAATAATTATTAATGCAATATTCCTTCTACACAAAATAATTATTCTTACAACCAAAATATGTTTAGGTTTTAAAACAAAGAGTTAATAAGCTGTAAACAAAAAACAATCACTCATAGTGTATAAAGATGCGATATTTGAAAGAAGATGAAACTGATATTGAACAAAATTTCTCTAATTATGGCTGATGAAAGCTAAAAGTACATTGGATAATTCAAATTTTCAACTAAAACAAGGAAAATGTTCCAAAATATAGAAAAACAAACTTAACAAAAAATTTCATTGGTCTTTAACAGTTGTGGGGATCGAGCTAGAATATTAAATTAATACACTGATTTAATATACACTAGTATATTAAATTAAGGTTGCTAACTATTTTACTATTGGAAATATCCAGGTATTGAAACTAATTCATATTTATTCTTTACCCAAACCTCATATAAACAGAAAAATAACCTATCATAGAAGTAGTCTGTATACAGCTGACAGCTATAGATAAATCTTCCAGTCCCATGGTTGAAAAAAGGATAAATAAATATTATCATAAAATTCTTAATTCTTATCATCATAATAGTCAAGTTCTCCACATTTTTTTTTTTACCTTAAATCATGGCTATTATTGTATGTGATGGTAGCATAATGGCGATGAACACAGAAAGTGACATTGGTGAACCAAGTTGAAATTCTGAGTCTGTTACATTCACTTCATAATAATACACTTGGGAAAGGCATGAGTCAATCTATTCTCATCACCCAATGCAGATTGGTCTCCGAAGCCTTGGATGGCCACTAGTTTAAGGCAACAACAACCCACATCATTATCTTTCTCAAAAAGTTATGGTGATTCACACAGCTGTGGAGAGCCATGCCTACTTTCATCATTAAGGAAAGTAGCAGTTAAGAAGACAAAGAAAATTGTCACTATTTATTTTTAACTAGATTGTCTTCTCTTCCATTTTTGTTGCTGTTTATCACAAATCTTGGACTGTTTTATATTCTGCAACCATTAAGTAAGCAGTACGGATATAATAATAAATATTTTGCCAATGACAAGATTTTTCAACCAACTACATTATGCTTTGGAACTCATATGATCAATGACTTACAGATGTGAGTGTTTGATAACCTTTTAATTAAAATTACAGCATTTTCAGTTATTTTTTAGAGATAGCATTAAAAAAGAAAGTACATTTTAAATTTGTCTTTCTTTCTCTGTTTTTTTTATGGATTTTATAGAACTTGTTGCCAGCTGCTAGAGAATAAAATACACCTGACATTACCAAAAGTGTGGTGTTTTGGCTATTCTTTCAAATAAAGTAAAAATATGATTTTCAAGTAACTTTTGAGTAATAATGAATTTTTATAAAGAAATAAATAAAAATAATCAAAAAGAGTATTAAAAAAGAAGAAGCAATGAGTGCTTGCAATTCAAAGATTTGGATAATGGCAAGTGAGAATATTTGGCACCATGACTACACAGGATAAAGACAGCTTGAAATGTTACATACAAAAAAAATTCAATATCTAAAAGAAAAATAGAGGAAAAAATTCCTATTTTCAGTAATACTTCCATGTTCGACTGACGCTAAAATTGCTGCACCATTTAAAAACACATTTCCTATTACGAAGTCATCAGCAAAAAGCCATGAGATTTAAATATTAGGATAGTCGGATGTAATTGGGAAAAATATCCACTCTCTTGGGCTTTAAGCTAGAACCAAAAATTAGTCTTTTCTACCTGTGTGTGTATATGTACTAGCATCATTATTTATGATTGTGTTATATAAGCGTGTATATATATATATATATATATGATGTATGTGTGTGTGCATATATATATATATATATATATATATATATACTTTTGGAAGTAAAATCTGATGATCCGCGACCCTTTAAAAGGGCTGTGGTGAAATAATTTATTATATGGAACTTTGAAGTGGTCTGTTTTTATTTATATATATATATATATATATATATATATATATATATATATATATTGTGGTAATATTAGTTGTTTCCTTATAAGGAAACATTTGTCATTCATTGGCTGATTGGTTTTTGGTTGAAATTTACAAAATCTTTCTCTTAAAATTTTATTTTTAAGGAAAATAGGTTCCTCAACTCCAATAGCTGTTATTGTTCATTCCAGTATTGATGAGAGTTTCCTTCCTAACATTTTTGTTTGAAGCAGTGTGGAATGTCTGCATCTGATATCCATTTTATTTGTGATTGCTGTTGAAAAGGCCTCAAGTAATGTGGTTTCTGTTATTTGGTACTGTTCTTTGGGATTATTTCTCAAAAATAAAGAAATAAAAATGACAGATTAAAAATAAATCCATTAATTCTTTAGAAATTGCATCCATCTATCTATCTATCTATCTATCTATCTATCTATATATATATATATATATATATATATATATACCTATATATATATATGTGTATATATATATATATATTTATATATATATGTATATATATATATATAATATTTATATATATATATGTGTATATATATATATATGTGTATATATATATATGTATATATATATATATATGTATATATATATATATATATATATATGTATATATATATATATATATATATATATATATATATATACACACACACATATATATATATATATATATATATATATATATATAATATTTTTGTAGTAAATACTCAGGAAACTAAAAAATATATAAATTCACTTTCATCATATGTTTAGGTTAAAATTCTAAGCATCATTTTTTAAAACCATAAACTTTGCTGATTATGAAGTTAAAATAATAGCAGTATCAATGGAAAAAGTGTCCTTTTGACACTGCATTTTTTTGCAAGCACAATATCCAAATTTTTTTATATGTATTGTATATGTTTGTGCAGTATTGTGTATATTTGTGTAGTATTGTGTATATTAGTGGCTCGGATTGAGGAATCGGAGAGCCGAGTTCGAATTCCATTTGAATCCATTACATTCACTTATGTGCCAATATCCTTGGGAAAGATATGAATCCTAAATAGCAGGACAGACTGGGTTCTATAGCCTTGGATGGCAACTGATCTAGGAGAAGGACAACTCTGAATTCAAAACCTGTGTAGGGTCGTTTGGGGACCTTGTGGCATGTTGTGCACCAGGTCTCTGTATTTGGCCCTTCAAAAAGTGTGGATGGTTCTGCACAAAACCTTCACCACTATAATCAAATCTCATGTGCTGGTGTCCGGTTGTTGGTTCCTAGGAACTGGTCTGCTTGAACTTCATACATCGAATTTGACGGGAGAGTCGAGTATATATACATACAAGGTGTGATAATTTAATTCCTAGAGTGACAACAGCCAATATTCTCTATGTAAGCAAAGTTTACTTTTATAGGGCCATTGCAGGAATTGACAAGATTGGAGGTTGGAGGTATCATCTCTGAGAGTGTGTGTGTGTGTATATATATATATATATATATATATATATATATATATATATATATATATAGGTGATATCACCTGACAAGTGGACAGGTTGATTGCTGGAGTAATAACTCTAGAGTCATGATGCTGAAATTAACACCAACAAACTAAGTGACAATTTTTCTGTTTGTATTAATTCTATATATATATATATATATATATATATATATATATATGTATATATATGTATTCCATATATTAATTCCATATGTATGTGTGTATATATATATATATATATATATATATATATATATGTATTCCATATATTAATTCCATATGTATGTGTATATATATATATATATTGTGTGTATTTAGGCAGCATTTTTTCATTAATACATGTTTCATTAAATAATATAGATAAGTGTTGTCTATATATTTTATGTAAGTTCCTTTCATATCGTCTGATAAGCTTAATAACATTATCATTAAACAATCACAATATTGATACATATTTTTTTTAATCCAATCTAAGCTATCATCTATTTCTTGTTCGTGTATTGCTTGAATATATTGTGTAATTGTCATCTTTGATAATGGCTTATGTAAGCCGAAAGCTTAGATTGGATTAAAAAAAATATGTATCAATATTGTGATTTTCTTTCATTGTTTAATGATAATGTTATTAAGCTTATCAGACTATATGAAAAAAACTTACATAAAATATATAGACAACACTTATCTATATTATTTAATGAAACATGTATTAATATATATATATATATATATATATATATATATATTATTTTGTGGATATTTATGCTTAAGTACATGCCTTGTGTTTCTTTAGCGTTTTTTTATTAATGTGTTACTAGCTCATGTATTTGAGAGACTTTACAAAGAAAATGTACTTCCCAGCAGGGTTTTTAGTCTGCATTCCCCATTTGTAAGGAAACCACCATTATATTGTTCAAAATTTACCGTATTTATGGAGGAAGCATGTTCACTATTGAATGTTTATAGACATAAACATTGTCTCACATAACATTTCCCAAATAGTTAAATCTATGCCCTTTGTTTAGTTGTGATGTCTCAAACTTGAAACTCTTATGTTGGTTTCTCTCACTTACTAATGACCATACATGCTGTCTTCATACAATTGATGGTTCATCCTTTCTTCCCACCTTCCTTTACTACCTTGTCTAGGAACTCCTGCAGTTACATTTTCTGTGTCTTCCATCAAAATGCTGTCATCTATATATCTTATGCTGTAATAAATCTTTGTAGAACCTCTTGTTCTTTTCTTTTAGAGATACAGGATTAGTGTTTGGGAATTTTTCAATGATTTAATCTCAAATTATATGTGAATTCCTTCAGGAGAATTTGAGAGGTTGACCTGGGTAATTATTCTAACATTGAATAGTCTGATATAAGGTAAGCTTTAAATATAGAGAATGGTTACACCAGATAATTGAAACCAAATTATAATATAAAGAATAGTAATGAGTATATTAGCTACTTCCTCATAAGGAAACATTCATTGATCAAGTAGCCAGTGTTACTTTCAGTTGAAGTGCAAAAAAGCTTTCTCTTAAAACAATCTTTCAGGAAAAGAGGTTCTCAAGTCCAGTAACTATTATTGCTCTTTCCAGTATTGATGAAGATTCCTTCCTAACTTTTGTTTGAAGTAGTACGGAACATCAGCAACTGGTATCCCTTTTAGTTGTTGCTGCTTTGAAAAGTCCTCAAGTAATGTGGTTTTTGTTATTTGGTGCAGTTCTTTGGGATTCTGTAATGCCAGATCACAAGGCTCGAAGAAGGATGGTCCTTGCGAAGCCCTACATTCTGCAATTACTCACAGCTATTTTTAACCATTGATCTGAGAAAGCGGTTGTATGTCGCTGACAGGTTAGATATTCCTGAACTAGTTTTGGTGCTATGCATGACATCTATAATAATATCTCTGTCTTACAAGAAAATTATTCAATTAACAGAATCAATATTTTTTGCAAAATCATTTGTATATATGTTAATCTGAGTGAAACAAAAACAGATTATTCAGTAAAACCCCAGACTCAAGAACAGATTTGAGAATTTATTGCATGCTTAGATTACATGGTTTTTGTTAAGGTTGACTTCAATATGTCCTGCTGACTGGTTTTCTTCTGAACAATACCCCGGATATAGAAGTCTAGGAAATTCAAATTAAGAGGCAACATGTTGGGGATGAGGTGACACAATTGTGAAAATTCTTGGTCAGTTGGAGGTAACAGCCTTTTTAGAACATCTATGGTCACTTTCTCAATCCATGCATCGAGCATCATGTTTAACACCTCAATATAAACAGTGGTATTGACCATAAGACCCTGTGTGAAGAAGTGTTATGTCATTCTCCCTATTTCTTACAATCTCCGGGATCATCACAGGCATTGTGAACTCAGTATGTATCCCTATGGATATCTTTGTGGGGTCTGCATAGAACAATCTGTCCTTCCCCAATTCACCTGATGTCTTTGAAGTAACTGGCTATCTCTAAATCCCTATGGTGGTTGATTAGTGCCATGAACACAAAGTGTCTTTTTATTTCCGCTGTCAAATTGAGATCTGCTGTATCATTGTTAATGCTCTCAGTACATGTAAAAGAGAAATGAGAATGTTAATATTTGTTGTGTATCATCTAAAATCATGTTGGTAGAATAACAATTTGGCCTTCTTAACAATGTTTCTTATCAGTAAGCTAGGTTGATAGATATATGTATTTACTTTTTCATAGTCTGGTAAGGCACACAATAAGAATTAACCTCACTAGCAAGGTATGCAATTCAAGTTTCAAAATCATTATTCCTTGTCAAAGCTGATAAACATACATACATTATCCTTATTATACAAACACATGTAAATTGTTGCAATCAATACATTTGCTTACTAGTAAAATATATGATAATATGCAATAAAAATGTTTACATAAAAGAAATATATGAAATGTTTAAACATATCATTTTATTCCTTATATAAAATAGAATATATATATAAAACAATGACTGTTTCATTAAGAATTAATACAGAAATGCCGCATTCTTATTTCTATATATATATATATATAGTTAGTTAATGAAGTTATTTGGTAATCCGTATGGATAATTCCAAGCAGGATGTAATCCAGAGAGCTCAATGTTAAAACAGAACAAATATTACTTATATTAAGAAACAGACAATTTTAACGGTTCATGTGATTATAAATTATTTCCTTAGGCCTGTTATTTTGGGTTCTAATTCTTCAGATCTTCATTTTCATACAAAAATATACAAAAGGAATAACTAAGGAAGTAAATTATAATCCCATGAACCCTTAAAGTTGTCTGTTTCTTAATATATATATATATATATATATATATATATATATATATATATATATAGTGTGTGTATGTAAGCACCTTTTCTAACTTTAACCTTTTCTTTTTGATTTTGGTTTGGTTTTATTATTCTACATATACACACAATGAGTATATATATATATATATATATATATATATATATATATATATATATATATATATATATATACATGTCTCATTGAATAATTTACACAAGTTTTGTAAACTTATTTTCAATAGGATCTTCTCATATTCACAGACAAACTTCTTAGTATCCTTATTTAAGGAAGAGAGAAAATTACCATGTTGATACATATTTATTTGTCTTAGAAAAAACAACGTTCTGATGATGACATTGTGCTAATATTGAAAGTACTTGGAATAAATTAATATATATATACACATATATATATATATATATATATATACATATATATATATATATATATAAATATATACACATACATATATATATATATACATACATATATATATATATATATATACATATATATACACATACATATATATATATATTAATATATTTATAAACACATATATATTAATATATTGATATCTATCTATATATATATATATATATATATATATATATATATATATATATATATATATATACTTAAACCTTTTGGAGGTCATACCTTGGACCAACACTTTTTACATTAACAGTATTTTGCAGTAGAGCATGTATAAATGAACAACCACTGCCAGTGACAATAGGAATGTAGATAGATAAAAAATAATATAAGAAAAAACAAGTTATGATAGGATATGAGTATATGTTACTCTGTGTGTGTATGTGCACGCACACATGCATACCTGCATGCCAAAAAAAAGAAGCTAGAAAATAAAAATACTAGAAACAGTAATGTCTGAAGTGAAGCATTGGAGTGGAGAAGAAAAACACAGTTCTTGTGTTAGCTATCCAAGGCACCAATTTCCCTAGATTGAGTGAATTACAATGTTAGCTGCACATCCTAGGAGCAGTTTGGGGGTGGGTAGCAAAAAAAAAAAAAATAATGAAATAAAGACAGATAGAAAAATAAATAAAGAAATAAGTTGAGAAAGTAAAGGGTATTAAGAGGGAGAAAAAGGGAGAATAAAAAAAAATGTAACTCATTGGGGGACAGAAAGGGAAAGAGAGAGAGACAAAGAAAAATAGAGGGAGAATTGGCGACCAGAACGCATGAGAGAAATTCTTGAAATTATCTAGCCATGTATGGAGCCAGGCCTGGGTAATGTAGGACTGCAGCCCGGTAGCACAATTAAAGGGCGGGAATGTGCAGGGGAAGAAAAACTCAGATAAAATAAAAAAAATTAAATAAAGTCATAAGAAGAGGGAGAAATAAATTGAAAAAAAAAGGGAGATAAATACAATAGGTGTGTATGTATATATATATACATATATATATATATATATATATATATATACAGGTGTATTAGAGTGTTATTATTTGAATGTGTAACTGTAAATTGTGCGTGTAGACAGTGTGCATGTGTGTGTACGTAGCATGAGAGTGTCATCTTTTCATTGGCTGATAGATAGTGAGGGCAGTGGAAAGAGTTGAGGGTGAGAAATGACCAGAGGAGAGAAGAAAAAAAAAATTAAGCAAAAAGAGGGAAAAAAAATGTCAAGAAGTGAAAAAAGAAAATGTTGAATTTCATTATAGGGAAAAAAAAGAGAAGTAGCTGGTGGTTGTTGATGTAGGTGGCAGTGCATATGTATCTAGTTTAGCAGAGAAGAAATTACTGAAAGAGTGAAAGAAATAAATAAAAAAAAAAAATGTCAGGGTTTTTAGAATGAAAGAGAAAAAAATATACATAAATATATGGAGTAGAGGAAGTATAAAAGAAGGAGAAACAGTGTGGGGAGTAAAATAAAGAAGATAAAGAAATGACCCATGGGTGGATGTGAAGAATTCCTGGATAATTAAAGAAGGAGAAAAATTGTAGACACAGGGGAAATTAAAGATTTCAAAGAGAGAGGAAAGCAGGAAGAGAAGGGCAAAAAAGTGTTTTCAGAGAGAAGATAGCTGATTAAAGGAAGAAAATGTGAACATAACATGAAGTGAGTGAATAAGAGTTAAGAAAAGGAAAGGGTACGGATTAGAGAGAGAAGGAATTAAAAAAGATGAAGAAAAGAAGAATGTTAAATAATATGAAGGACAAAAAGAAAGAAAAAAGAGAAGTAGTTAAAAATAGAGAAAACAAGAAAGAAAAACGTGTATAGAATAAATATGAAGAGGCCGGGGGAGGATAAGGAATAAGATATAAAATGGAAATAAAGAGAAAAAAAAAATGAAAAAGATAGAGATGGGCAACTGAAAACATTCTAAACAAAGATTATTTTTTTTTAAAAACGAGAGAAAACAGAGTGAATTTAGAACTGGCTATGAAATGCAGTTAGAATATGTTGATGAAGAAAGAAAAAGAAGAAAATGGGTTAACTGAATGAATTAGAAGGAGAGAATAGAGGAAGAGGAATCCCTATGCAGGAAGAATGAATGGTGACACTAAAAAGCAGCCTAATGAAGTAAAGATGAATGACCATGGGGAAGTGAACAGTTTAAAGGAAGACAAAGTGTCAACTTGAGTATAAATTGGAAGTGGAGAAAAAAGAAAAATGAAAGAAAGTTCGATTGAAATTGGAAGAAAATTTTTTATTGGAGGAAAAAGATTAGCGAAGGGAATTGGGGAATGAAAAAAATAAATAAGAAGTCTAAAATGAAATAAAGTGTTTTGGGATATAATGATAAAAGAATTCAATGTAAGCAATACAGGTAAGTGAATGAGGAAAGGAAAAGTGAAGAGAAATAAAAGGTAAATTTAAATAAAAAATGAAAATATTCAGTGCAACCAATTCAAGATAATTGAGAAAGGAACGGAATGAAAAATGACCAAGAGAAAGAATGAAGGAATCCAATGTGATGAGTATTCGGATAAAAAAAGAAAAAAAAAGAAAAGAATTAAAATTATAAAGAAATAAAGAAAATTAAATGAAAAGAATAATAAAAAAAAAAAACAGAAGGATTTCAATTCAATGTAACCAAGATAATTGAAAAAGGAAATGAAGGAAAAATAAACATTGAATAATAAAAAAACATGAAAGTGAAAATGAAAGTGAAAATGAAAGTGAAAGAAGAATGGAAAATAAAAATGTTGAATGAGGCAAATAGAGCCAAGATAAGGAATAAAACTAAATGGAGGAAAGAATAATATCAAATGCTAGGAAGATTGGCAGAAGAAAAAAAAAAGAAAGATAAATAACTTAAAAAGAGAGAAAAATGGAAATATCTAAATTACCAAAGATAAATAAAGAGGAAACAGTTTAAAAGTGTAGAAATATATTAAAAAAGAAAAAAAAAGTTAATGAATCAAGATAATTGTATAAAGAAGGAAATTTTTATTGTTGTCACAATTTGTGAATACAGAAATGAGGTATAAAAAAAAAACAAGCGAAATAAAATTATAGGATTTCAAAGTTAGAAAGGAATGAAAATTTATCAGGGAATGAAGAATTATATTCTTGTAACTGAGATATTTGAAGAAGTGAATGAATGAAATGTAACCATGGTTGCCAAACTCAAAGAATTCCAGAAAAGACATAGAACAAGATGGAAGGAAACGAGTGGAAAAAGTGGATGATTTTAAAATGCAATGTCAATCGTTATCTACTGTCATCCTGGTTACTCTGTCCTCTTCTCATTCATTATTAATGTTTCTGTTCTAAATTCTTCCACACCTTGTAACTCCTTGTGCCTTAGTGGCTTTACTAGCTTGGATGGGGTGAAAAAAAAAAAAGAAAGAATGCAAGAAATGAATGAAAACTGACTAGAAAATTTCAAGATAGCTGTGTGAAAAGACAAAGAAAACAGTGAAAAAAGAAATAAGAGTTGAAGAGAAGAAAAATGAAAAATGTTAATGTTTCTAAGAAGGTTGAAGCAAAGAACTGGTAAAATGCAACAGAATCAAGAATTTCAAAGCTTACAAAATTAAATAGGTGAAATGAGCATTGACAAAGAATAAGCAAGGAAGATAAAAATGACAGAGTGCATAGAAACCAAATCAAGGTAAAAGAGAAACCAGGAATTTCTTGAAGAGATTGAAATCGGTTAACAAAGGAAAGCATAAGTTCACAAAGAGGAAAATGAAAGAGAGTCTAATGCATTCAGCATCAATAAAGAGACTGTATTTAAAAAAAAAGAAAATGGTGCCAGAATGAAGAAACTATGAATGAAGTAATTAAAAATGGATTTAAGGAGTCCTACCAAGGTTTTAAGAAAGAACAGGCTAAATATAAATATTAAAAATAAAAACATTTAATACAACCAAGATATTGGAAGGAAGACTCAAGATAATATGAATGATTCCATGATATCCAAGATATCTAGTTTCAGAATTGGTAAAAAATAACTTAATAAGATATACTCTAGAAAAAAATGATGAGATTAAATGAAAAATACTAATGGAAAATAATGAATATTGGCATGGAAAGTTATATAAGAAATAAATGAAATATAAGTTAAGAATGAAATATAAATGATTTCTCCACATCCAACAAAGATTAAAAAGAGCAAGAATGAAAGATAATGAAATAAGTAAAGTGTATGTATTTCTCTTTCCACAGGAAAGATTAAAATGAAAAGCAATGAAAGAAAATGAGTGAATAATTAAGAGGTAAAAAAAAGTAAAGAAAAAAAAAATTTTTTTTCATTTCAAGAAAGAAACTAAGGAAGGAATTGGATGGTGAAAAATATTGCTATGGCTAAGAATGACTGATTAAGAAAAAGAAAGAAATACAGTGAAAGAAATTGAAAAAGGAAAGATTGGACTACGACACCTGAAAGAAAAAGTAAACAAATAAAGGTGTTCAATGAAAATAAGTTAAGCAAAGGAGAGAATAGAAAATAAAAACAATAACATGCAGAAAAGTGAAAAAAAAAAAATAAGGATCTGAGGCTGAGATATGTTAAGAAGAAAAATTGTAGAATCTAGAGAAACAAAAAAACTGGAAACACTAAGAGCAAAGAAATAATCATGATAAAGAGAAAAAAGATACTCTGTAAGTAAAATCGGTGAAAAAGGGAACAGAAGGATATATATATATATATATATATATATGTATATATGTATATATATATATATATATATATATATATATATATATATATATATATAATAAAAGAAAAGAAAAAATGAATTATTCTCAGTAAATGCTATATGTGTGAAAAAGAAAAAAATGAATACGTAATGTGAGAATTGGGAATAATACCTATCATAGGGAAATAATTATATATATATATATATATATATATATATATATATATATATGTGTGTGTGTGTGTGTGTGTGTGTGTGTGTATAAAGGTATATCTGTGTGTGTTGGATAGTATAATGAAGGAGAAAATAAAAAACAGACTTTGCAAAAAATATACATTGAATGAACTTTTCTTTTTTTTTCTTTTTCGCAATATAGCCAAAAAATTTGTGTGCAAACAGTGAGAGTGTGATGAAGTTAAACCATTCTGAGCATGGTTTGTGTGTAATGGGGGAAAAGAGGCAGCAGCGAGTGAAGGGGTAAAAAACGAGATGTGGGAAGTTGAAGAGGTTCAGATAAGATGGAATGGTCAGGTATTATGTTTTCTTCATCTGTTCAGTATAGCTTTGATGCTGATCAGCCAGTCTTGACATGGAGGGAAAGGGAAGAAAAAAATGGAGAAAAAATATGGGAAAATAATGGATCCATTTCCAGTTTGCAGCCTGGAATATGAGAGGAAAATATACTTGGACATTCAGTTATTTTCTTTTATATATTTTACTATACTTTGGAGATGAAATTATTATTATATTTTTTGGCACTTTTTCTTATATTCTGTTGATCGCTCATGAAGTTTATTTCTTCAGTCGACAATGTTTCAATCATAAAATCACAGATGATTAAATTTTAATTCTTTGATCAAAGATGATTAAATTTTTTATTTTTTGTGAAAACATATGAAAATTTGTCTTTAATTTTAATTTGCGTCATTGTGATTTTCAAGAGTTGTCCAGACTTTAGCTCATCCTGTTTTTTTAATGGAGTTTTTTTTTTTTTTTAAGCTTATCACCCCATGCAAGGCTGGAAGCCACTAGCACGCAAGGGGTTACAGAAGGTTTGGAGGAAGAACAGATAGGAGTGGTAAAGGAGAGGATGTGGACAAAGATAGTGGATCGATCAAGGCAAGGGGGTTACAGAAGATTTGGAGTGAGAGCAGATAGGAATGAAAGGTGAAAGGATGTGGAGAAGGGAAGTGGATAGATCAAAGCAACTGGAGATGTCGATTGACGTTACACTTAAATAGTTGGAGATTATATTTGTCAGGGAAACAGGAATAAGGAAGGGAGTTCCACAGGCAGGATGTGCGAGACATGAAGCTATTGGAGTAGAAGAGACGTCTACATCTAACAGTTTCAATGGTGAAGGGGTGGGAACGGGATGCCAGCCTCGTAGGACGTTTAAATTCATGAGGCCTGGGAACCAGCGAAAGCAGCTCATCGGAGCAATTACCGTGAGAGTATTTGTAAAAAAGACAGAGCGAGGCAACGTCGCGTCTGTGAGAGAGCGACTGCAGACGAGATGACAGATCAGGGCCAATTACATTGCATATCCGTCTCTGGATCTTATCAAGAACCCTGAGGCAAACAGCAGGGGCTCCAGACCATATATGGCAGCAATACTCCAACAATGATTTAAAAGAGCAACATTATTTTAACTACCTTCACTCCTCAGCAATGTTTACTGTTTTAAAAAGTGATTGTAATAAAAACTAAACATATGAAAGTGAATTTATACATTTCCTTTCTTCTTGAGAATTGACAACAAAAATGTTTATTTATTAGATTGTTTGTTTATTTATTTATTAGATTTTTTTATTGAAACAGATGGCAATTGGTTCAAATTTTCTAAAAATGGTATATAATAAGGATTTCCTGAGAGTTCATATATTTTAATAATTTAGTAAATGTTCATAAATTTATGAATAAAAAATTTTCATATTTATTTCTATATAAATTAATGATAAATATTGGATTGCATAAATTTTAATTGCATTTGTTTTTAGAATGCTGTGAATATAAACATTTTCTTGTAAATAAACAGTCAAATAAATAGTGTTTAATATTTTTTGTTGTAAATTCTCAAGAATAAAAATACATAAATTCACTTTCATCATATGTTTAGGTTTTATTACAGTTCTAATCATCCCTTTTGAAAACAATAAACATTACAGAGGACAGGCGGTAGTTAAAATAATAGCGGTGTCAATGGAAAAAACGTTCTTTTGAGACTCCATTTTTTGGCAGGCACGAAGGTTCAAGCTTGCAAACTTTCACCAAAAAAAGAGATTGCGTACCTGATGAAGGTTGTCAAATGAATCAGCAGAAAAGTGGTAACAACGAAATCTTAATAAAAAAATAAGTTCAGTAATCAGAACAACCTCCAGAATTAAATTAAAACTTTTGTGCCCCTTGGCCAAATTTTCAACTGTGATTTTTTTCATACTTTTGAACCTATTCATTATCATATTTTTACCAGATTGACAGGTTTGATGAAAAATATGGAAAATACAAAACAAAATCCGAATATGCAAGTTTACTGTTTTAATGTTGTTTTACTGTCGACGTCAGACGTTTTGGTCTAGTAGACCATCTTCAGAACATGGTTATTAGAAACATACTTAGGATTAGACGATATTTAATTTAAGTCAACATGAAAAGACGATAGACACAAGACTAATCAGAAACAGACAGACCATTATAGATTTAATGGCATGGATTTCTTCATATGGTTTACTGTGAATAGATTTGTATGTTTGGCTTGCATAGCTAGGAATGAGCCAAATGTGTCAGTATACATATGCAAATCATCTGTGTTATACAACTTGTTGAGAATAGTATCCACTGTATGGCTCACATTGCTGGAATTGAGCTAAGCTGGTTGTTGTATTAGCTGTCATTTCTTTTCAGTTCATCATCTATTTTTGTTAAACAGAAACTCCTCTCTTTCACATATTGATTGTATACTCAAAGAAGGCTGAAGCATGAATCAGCCAAAACATTGTCGTGACAACAAAAACAACACAGAAAACAAATCTAGTAGTGTAAACAACTCTTGTAATAGAAAAGTTTGTCATATAAACTGTACTTTCATTCTATCAGAGTATACAGTGTCAGAGTTAAGACTTTGAGATATAATGTGTTCAAGAGGTAGTGATGCCTGGTGACCTGTATATACAGGACAGGTCCCGAATTTAATGAATTTATCCTGTTTCCTATCTATATTGACTTTATCAGAACAATTTAAATGTCCTGTACTGATGATTTTAAGAATAAATTATATAATTTTTAATTTAATCTAGATGTCGCCAATACTTTTAATATATAAATTTTTCCTATGGAGTAATATTATTTAATATCAATTTACATATTTATACACAAATTAGAAACCCTATGATCTTAAATTTGTACAGGGTGCTCTGTATTTTAATGGGAAAAATTTGGCCACTTTATCATGTGAGAAAGGACAGAATCTTACATTAGACACCTGTTAATATAGATGATTATTGGATGAATCCAACACTGACACAAAGAGAGATTTATATACAAGACAAGCTTTAAGACAAGTGAACCCACTGTGTACGGCCCACACCTAAAGGGGCTCTGGCTGAATCTACTCTAGCTTTGTTTAATACATACAACACATTGCAACATGACAACATAACATCAGTTTCTCACAGAACAGCAATGATTTTAATTTTCTTCTGATTTCTTAAAAGGTTTTTGTTTATATTGTTTTATATCTTGAAGTATTTTTTACTTGTATTCAAGTTAAATATGTTAATTAATTATAGAAAAGAATTTTTTCTCTGTAAAAGCTAAATATGTAAATGTACACATTATGGCTTCTAAGACCTTGACTATGAGTCTGAAACCCCACAATTTTTTCCAATTAATTGAGTCCAACGGCTCATGAGGTTGGCCCCTTTTGTAGTATATTATAAAGATCAAACTCACTGCTAGCGAATTTGATCCTTGCATGCTAGCCATTGCTCTACAGCAGGGCCTCATATTAGTTAATGAGAAAGCTTTCAGAAAAAACATTTTTATTATTGACATGGTCACACATCTATCTATCTATATCTATATCTATCTATCTATCTATCTATCTATCTATCTATCTATCTATCAATCTATCTATCAAACTATATATATATATATATATATATATATATATATATATATATATATATATTATTAATTAAAGAATATCAACACTTAAAATCACATAGGTAATAATTTTTATTTCATGAGAGCTCTAAAAAGCAACTCTCAATCCTCATTTGTGATTTGCTTGTAGGTCTTGAAGATATTCTTTAATTAATAATATATATATATATATATATATATATATTAAAAAGTATGTCAGAATAGGTCAACACTGTTTGCCTTTTCCCACTCACTAAATAAGATAGCAATATCTCTTGATTTTAACCTGGAATAATTTTTTTTTCCATTTCATTTGTGATTTGTTTGTAGGTCTTGAAGATTGAGAGCTGCCTTTTTAGAGCCCTCATGAAATAAAAATTATTATCTATGGGATTTTAAGTGTTTGATATTCTTTTATTAGTAATAAGTTTGCTCTGTCTTTTGACATAGAACACTCCATGGATCTATATCCTCCTGTAAATTCCATACAGGTTACAATATTGTATCATTACTATATATATATATATATATATATATATATATATATATATATATATATATATATATATATATATATATATATTATATAACTCTGTGACTTCCATTAGTTATCTGTCATCACACCGTCTAAAATTGACTGATTAAAATCAGATTTGGGGGGAGAATTGAAAAAAGGTAAGAGAGGTACAAAGTGCAGTTGGATGCATAGCTTAGTACAATAAATTTTCATTAAATTTTTGGGAAAAATGAAAAGTCTTATTATTTAACATAGAAAATACACCCACTATTTAAAAAAAATTTAAAATAGGAAATACTTATTTAATAAAAATACAGTATTGTTTTTTGCAGATTTTTCGTTAAGCTTCTTTTTCCCAGTTCACCCTGAGTTTGCAAGAACAGTTAAACAAATCACAAGGCCAGTCCCTTCAAAATGTTGGAATTTGGCTCCAGAAGGAAATATTTGTTCATGGCCAATTGTATGTTGCATGCTCAAGTGTAAGAAATCCTAAGAATTTATTCCTCGCTGTTAAAAAAGAAAAAAATAAATTTTCATAAAAATTATTGTTTACTATGATGTTCTATAAAATTAAATTAAATTGAAGAAATTATTAAACTGCACATTTACAAATCTACCATTTGTCGCTGCATTGAATACTATTACCATATCTGGTCTGGTGCCCCTGCTGTTCATCCTGAGATTCTTGACAAAATTCAAAGAAGAATTGATCTTGGCTTGGCATCTTGACTTCAGTCACTTTCTCACAGATGTAATGTTGCTTCTCTCTGTTTTTCTACAAATATTTTCATGGCAACTGCTCTGACAAGCTTTTTACCTTGGTGCCCTAACTACATGAATTTAAGCATGATACTAGATTGGCATCTAGGTCCCACCCTTTTGCTGTTGAAATAGTTAAATATAATCACCACTTCTACTCCAACAGACCCTCTTCTTGTACTTCTCAACAGAGAAGTGAAAGAAAAGGAACTTACTTGCTTTCCTGATAACTATAATCTTCAAAAATTTAAATGCAACGTCAAACATCACCATCTGTTGTCTTGAACCCTGTTCACCTTTTATCCTTTCCTCAGTCCCTCCTACTCTTTTCTCTCACTTTCACTCCCTGTAATTCCCTGTGTACTAGTGGCATTCCCATATATATATATATATAGTTTAATCATTTAATTATATATATATATATATATATATATATATATATAGTTTAATCATTTAATCATATATATATATATATATATATATATATATATATATATATAGTTTAATCATTTAATCATATATATATATATATATATATATATATATATATATATATATGATATATATATATTTTTCTACTGTTTTGTTTTAGCATTTTGAACACCACTGCTTCTTTGAAGACAAGATGTCACCCTTTGAAACAGGAGTCTCAAACAATTATTATAATATCCAGTCAAAACCACCACAGAAAAAATGTATTGGTCTCAAAAACCACTTTGTGTTACATTTCAACTTTGACAACAATAAATTAAACATGCTCTCAGAAATAGATCATCTACCAATTATCTATTCAATCATTACAAAGTCCTTCTCCAAACATAAACAATAATGAACCCACTGCTAAGAAAGTTAAAAAGCTATTAAAAAACTAAAGAATAATAAAGCATCATTTGACATTGAGGCTGAATGTTTTAAAATAGTTGACCTTTTCCTTGAATTTAATAACAAGTTTCTCAGTCTCATGAAAGAAGTCAAGGAACAGAAACACATACCACAAAAGTAAGGTTTATCATGCACTATTGAAACAAAAAGGTAACTCTCAAGACCCTTGCACATAACCGGGTATCTTAATTGGATTTAACATAACGCCCACCTTATAGAAAGGTATAAACATACAGCCCATACCCTGTGTTCGCTCTGGAAAGGGGACATAGTCTCAACACAATGTTCAACCAATCACCAGTGGGGTACAACAGGCAGAGTCGTCGAGACACTACATAACCGTCAATATTGAATCAGGGTAGATGGATTGGGTAGAATCACCTTACGAAACTACCGATTTCTCAGGAAGATTCAAACACCTACAGTCCCTACTCCTATCCCTAGTGCTTTACCAGAGGCTCTTAGGCCAAAGGTCAGAGACACTCAGGAGCCCAATAAGCATGTCCCACATGCCAAAGAAAATGAGATGCCATCACCCGGCATCGCCCAGCCACAAAATATCGCCTGGGCATTATCCAGATTACTCCCATCAGCCAGGCCAAAAAGAACTCATTTCCCCTCAAAGGCCATTACTCTCATGCAATGGGCGGAGGGGAGATGAACAATCAGGAATGTGAGGCTCCTAACTAGTGTCCAGTTGGCAGACAAAAATAAAGTGGGTTGTGACTGAATACATGTTACCAGAGATTCATGGTATACTGATGAGATATTTATTGAGCACAGTATCCACACTGACATCAGCAACCAATCAGGACTTGCAGAATAGGCTTGCCTGGGTATCAGAATGGAATCTCCAAGGTTTCCATATAAACCATGTACTAACTTGACCATGGTTAACTTTTCTGCCAGTCAGACTCAACTTCCATTACAGTTGAGTACTGTAAAATACCAAATTCTACACTTGCTCAGTAAGACTCAACTTCTATTACAGTCGAGTATTATCATTTGCCACTACTAAACTCTGCAGGTGAACATATTAGTGAACATTGTATTAATAGGCTCTCATCATTTTATGAAAGTTAGCACTTCACTTGGTATATATGTCAACAAACAGCTCCAGGAAATTGCACACCACTCTACGCTCTGACTTCACTGAGTGCATTGATTGATTAGAGAAACAATATCAGTCCGTAAAATCATACATGTCTGGCAAGAACATCAGTTTGGAAATATTTTTAACCTCGTCAGGAGTATGACTAGGAAGAAATAAGTGCCCCAGTCTGTTTAATCTTTTCTTAGACTATGCCCTGCACATTTATAAGCTCAGATTTGAAGAGATAGGCTCTGGTCATTTAAGCATTTCACACTTCATCCCAAATAAATCTACTAATAGAAGACAATAATCCTGTTTTCCCTCTTGAGGCCAATGTACTGATGATGATGCATGTCGGGGACTATGCTGATGATATAGGTATTCATAGTTAGGATAAGAATGATTTTAAGTAAAAAATCAACATACTCTCCTAAGTATTCAAAGAAATAGGACTCTAACCTTTCGATAACAGAAACTGTGTTCTGGAATTGGAATGAAAGGATGTGCAATTAGTAAATACTAAACATTTCAAATATCTTGGTGTATGAATCAGTTATAACAAATTTATCATAGGAGATTGTTGTAACCGAGGGAAGGTTACTGAATAGAATAATCACACAAAGGTTGGTAATGAACGATAATACTAAGGACATGAACAACACATATAAGATTTGTCAGCGGTGCGTAGAAGAAGTAGTCAACTGCTAGAAGTGAGTCGACTGAATTCCACAATGAATCTCCAACTGCATGATATATACCAACTGCCTCACACAGTCAGCTGTGGCACAAGGCCAAATTTAACATGGGGTATCCAAACCCATAGGCTCGGACAAAAATTCCCCATAGACCCTGTATAAAATGGGGTTAGGTAGCTGTTTCCCAAGATGAGACTCTGCCCTTCGACATAGCCTTATCTTTTGAAATTTTTTTTCATTTGCTTTCACTTCTGCAAATAATCATGACCCAGCATTTATATGCGTAGATTTTGTTTGACACTTCTTTTAGTCTAAATAGAAACAGTACAACAACACTGGAAAGCATTCTGCTATCTTTCCCAAGAAAAGGCATGGCAATGTAACCCTTCAGATATTAAAAAAAAATGAAGTTGTGTAGAGTCTTGTCCATCTACATCCTGAAGGGACATGGCATTTTTTTAAAAAAAAAGAAAGATCCACATCATATAAAAATTGAAACAATAAAAGCAAAAACAAAAACTGGCAAAACAAAATAAGAATATTTTTTACCAAAAATTATAAATCTTCTGAAAGTAAAGATAGTACAAAGGTGTGTTGAAAAGTTCTTGCATTAACCCATTTCCCAAAATATGACCAAATGACTAAGTATCAAAAACTTTTTGGTCTCCTTTGTAAATCACACTGTGAACTTTGCCACACCTGTCGGTATTTCCTTTTTTTTGAATACTATAAATTATTAAATGTATAAACCACTATTTCAAACCATAAAGAAAGTAATTTCTTTTTCTGTATTATTAAAATGTACAAATTCTAGCATATGTCTCAACATACAAGAAGAACAATCCAGAACTATTTAGAGAAATTACAAAAAAATCTACTTAGCAAGAATGACAAACTGAAAAAAATACTAAAAACATCCAAAATAATTAAAAGCAAATGCCAATCTAAAAACCTGAAACACATATTAACCTCATCCAAATTTAACCAACAAACAATGCAGGAAGTCACAAAATGCAACAAAAAAAGATGTGGGGTTTGTAACATCATTATAGAAAGAAACTCCTACACTTCTGAAAACCCCAAAACGACATTCATAATAAATAAAAATTTCAACTGCAACTCCAAAAATGTGATTTATGCGCTCAAATGCACAAAATGCAAAAAGTCATATATAGGTATCATCCAACAACTAAGCAATAGGGTTTCACTCCACATAAGCAACATAAAATTACCAAACAACAGAAAACTCTTTGTATCACAACACATCTATAAATGTAACCAGGGTAATTTAAAATTATGCCATATAACAAATAGACAATTATTCTTACCTACAAATAAAAGAAGAAAACTTCATAAACAAATTTAAACCAGCACTAAATAGATCATAACCCCACACGCAAAAACACACAACATGCACACATAATGGCCAAATACAATGGTCGAACCACTTGCATGCATGCACACACACTCACAAACGGGTGTCTGTGGAGCACGAATATGTATACACATATTGGCAAAAACAATAGACTACTCACAGGCACTCGCACAAACCCTACACAACATAGGAAGTGTGTACATATATGTATGTATATATATATGTATGTGTGTGTATGTATGTATGTGTGTATATGTGTGTATACTAATTCCTTATATTAAGACAGTATGTATGTATGCAGAGGGAATGCACGTATACATACGCATACGAAAATATATATGCATATATTGGCATATATTGGCAAAAACGAGACTGCTCACAAGCACACACATGGACCCCACACAAAATAGGAAGTGTGTGTATGTGTGTGTGTGTGTGTGTGTGTATGTGTGTATATATGTGTATACTAATTCCTTATAATAAGACAATATGGAGAGGGAATATAGGTATACATACACATGCTGACAAAAACACAAAATGCAAAAATATGGAAATAGATCTAAGAACACACAGGGGTCATTAAAAGATAAGAATACGGATATCTTTCGTTACCCTTAATTGTTTTATTACCGTTCACACAGAAGAACTTTCTCACTGGCAGTTCAAGGAAGACATTTGTGTCACTAACATACAGAAAAGAGAATGTTTAACATCAAAAAACATAAGAAAAATTAATTCCTTTTAATAATATGTGGAAATATCCACTCTTTGTCTGATGAAAGTCATGAGATCAGAAATGCATGTAGCAAAATGATGGAAAATAACACATAAAAAAATCCACATTACAACCAAAATCGTTTGCAGTTTCTCTCTTCTTTTTAATATAGACATTTTTCTCTCGTTGGAACAGCTATAACCACTTCCATATATATATATATATATATATATATATATATATATATATATATATATACAACATATTACAATGCATTTAAGCACATGGTTCTGTTGATAACATTTCTTTCTCTCAAGTGGTCAGGTATGATGTCACAGAACTGCATCATTACAAATTTACAACCGGCGTCTGCTATTCCGCAACCGTTATTGCCACATAGCAAACTTCTATATAAACATAACAGGATGTCATCTTTGATGGTGAACATCTCTGTTGTAATGTCCATATAAGCACTCTGATGATGGGTCATTTTTTATTATGCCATTCCTCTATCAATTAATGTGTTTATATTTAACGTTTTTCTTAATACGAAATACGCCAGCTGCTCAGAGAACTCAATTCAATTTACTTGAAGAGTAATATATATATATATATATATATATATATTTTATAAAAATCGTTTTTTATATTTGTCAGATAGAAATACAATACACACTTTTTGAATTTAAATTCAAATGAATTCTAATAATAAATTTTAGTATATTGTATAATTTATATGTTCCATTCCGTAATATTATTTCATTTCAATTTAAATATATGTGAATTAGTAAATATTAATTAAATCCTGCATTTCTATTCTGGCAAACCTTTTGGTAAAAATATGAAAACTATTGAAATCCTTCTTTTTTTAAATTATGAAATATTTATCATATTTCAAATGTGGAACTAAATCGGAGAGTTGGATCACAAGATATCTGATCAGTGGGAGAACGGGAAATGTTGAAGTGGCAGATGACTTGATCAGTTCAATTATTCTAAAGAAACAAGCACAAATTCATGTGATCAAAGAGAACATAAATAAAATTATGAAAATACTTTTCTACATTTGGACATTATTTTTTGAAATTCATATTTTCTTTCTTGAAGAAGTTTTTTTTTTAACTGAACAGCAGAAGAATTTTTAGTTTGATTTGAGGATTTCCTAAAAAAAAAAAATTCCAAAAAAAAAAAGAAAAGATTTGGGATCTAAAGTTGCAAATTCCCCCTCACATAGACAAATTCTGGAAACACAGAAAATATTCACTTAGCCTTTTCACTTTCAAATAAACAAATCAGATATAACCCAAAACAAGTTTTGTTTAATAATTCAGCATTCTGACTTCATGAAATAGAATATAAACACATTAATTGATTTTTTTCCAGAAAAGATAGAGAGAGTAAAATATGGAATTACGCAATGTTGAGCCTAAAATTAATTATGAAAACAAAATCATTTTCTCGCACATCCTCATGCCTTCATGACAGCCAGAATTCTTTGAGGTATGGTAATAATAATGGCAATATTAGCCATTTCCCCACAAGGAAACATTTGGTATTCATTGACCAAGCAGCTAGTACAGCTTTCAGTTGAAATTTATAAAATCTTTCTCTTAAAACAATTTTTCAAGAAAATGGGTTTTTCAAGTTCAGTAGATGTTATTACTCCTTCCAGTACTGATGGGGATTTCCTTCCTAATGTGTTATTTGAAGTAGTGTGAAATGTCAACATTGTGATTATGTTATTATTTTCTCTTTGATGTGCTATCCATTTTAGTTGTTACTGCTGTTGGTAGTCCTCAAGTGATATGGTTCTGTGTAGTATATTGCTGCTGGGCTCAAATGAGGTGGCGAACACATATATATATATATAAAAATATATAAATATCTTTATTGTTTGAGTTGCAGCAAATAGGTAAAGTGAGGGAGAATGCTAGAGGTTAGGATTGCACACACAGGAATTGGCAGAGACAAATCTTCAATGAACCTCGAGCCAGCCCCACGGTCCAGATCAAGAATCAGACTAGTTAAATAGCATTTGGACACCCACATAACTTCATGTGCCTATGCCTTCTTCTGGTATATCGCTTACACAATTTTGTATGACCACGCCTCTTCCAGCATACACCCATGCAGCTTCATGTGGCCACATCTCTCCCAGCATGCACCCACATAGCAAGCATTTCCTTCAGCTCTGGATACCTGTGTGCCCTGTTTATTCAAGGCTCAGGACATCTGTGTGTTCTGTTTATTTTAGCCACTGGATGCATTTCCGATTTCTTTTCACATACTGATGCAGCAGAAGTAAGGTCAAAGGTCTTTCCTCAACCGCTATTCAACATATGTTATTTGGTAGAGTTCTTTGTGATTCTATATTGCCAGTCCACAATGTTCAAAGAAGAATGATCTTTGACATGAGCCTCAAGCTTCACTCACTCATTTTTTTATGAACTTCCATTTAAGTGTGGCGATTGTGTAATTTTTGACAAGTGTTAAAATATATATATACATATATATATATATATATATATATATATATATATATAAACATATTATATTAGGCAGCATATATTCTATTGCTAATTGATTCAATGTATGATTATCTCTTTATTATATATATATATATATATATATATATATATGTATGTATGTATGTATGTATGCAAATATATTGTTAAAATAGGAAAGAACCATTAGATTGATGATCTGAAGTTCTTTAGTATTTTTGTTTTTTAATTCTATAATTGAATTGAAAGATTTAGCTTCTGTTTTTGAAAATTGGTAATTCCTGTGTAGCGATGGAATCATATTTTTTTTTAAATAATTAATATATATATATATATATATATATATATATATATATATATATGAATGCTGAAAAGATCTTGACCTAACTAAGAACAGACACAAAAAGTCTCCCTGTAAAATTCTTTTGATTTTATCATTTTGTCAGATTTTGAGAAAAGGATCAAACTGATAATTTTTCACCAAACTCTTGTAATTTAACAAAGGTTTAAGCAAACATTGAATGTTTTTAATATTATCTTAATTAAAATGAGTTTTTGTCCTTCACTCATCTGATCAGATGATTAATCACTGAAAAAGAATCTGATTGCAATACCGTTAATGTTGATCTTGTTATAAGTTATGCTAAAAGATACTACATCATGAATTTCTGTGAATTCACAACCTAATTGTGACAACTCTTTTTTGCCAGAGAAAAGCCTTGATGGAAAAATGTTTATTGTAGTACTAAAAAACATGGTATACATTGGATCCTTTAAGAGACTCAAAAATGTAATAAGATCACAAGATCTGAATAAGTTTTGATGGTTGCTGAAGGTCATCAATGAAATGAATGTATTTAATGATGAGCATCTGGAAGGTCATCAATGAAATGAATGTATTTAATGATGAGCATCTGGAAGGTCATCAATGAAATGAATGTATTTAATGATGAGCATCTGGAAGGTCATCAATGAAATGAATGTATTTAATGATGAGCATCTGGAAGGTCATCAATGAAATGAATGTATTTAATGATCAGCATCTAAGCATCGGGAAATCTCTTTTCAGTCTTTTAATATTCTTAAAATGAGACCTAAATAAAAATGTTTTATCACTTCCTGGGATTGCTTATATAAATGAGACACATGTTCCACCAGATGGCTGATGAGGGACCTGTCCATCTCTTTTTTTTGCATATATATATATATATATATGTATATATATATATATATATATATATATATATATATATATATATATATATATATGATTATGAATAATGACAAAAGGAAAACTTCTTTACCAATGTGTTTTGTTCTTTGATGTACATTATCAAGGTAAATATTAAGATTTTATTTTGCTAACTATATTTATAAACAGAAGTAAAAATATTATTAGGTTTTCAACATTATTAAATTTAAGAATGCTCAAAAGTATTCTTATGGTTAAACTATGGGGGCTGCTAAGTGATATAAATTAATGCCTAATGAAATTAGAATGTTTTAACCTTTACTTTCACAGTTAGCCTTAAGAATGTTTTTGAGTGTTCTTAAATTTAAAAATGTTGAAAACCTAATAATATTTTTACATTTGTTTATAAATACATGTTGCGTAATGAAAATAATGAACAATTATTAAAACTTAAGATGCTTTAATGAACTAATTTTACAGACTTAAATAGTCCACCTTTGTTTCCTCATGGCATGCAGGGAATGCCACATAGCCCATGAGAGTTCCTTAAGGGCTGAGAATCTTAGTTAACAAGGGTGTTTCTCAAGGGTTATTAATATTATATGTTGTAAAATAAAATCCTTACATTTGCTTTGATAAAATCCATCAAAGGATGAAATACTTTGGTAAAGAAAGGTTTTCCTTATGTCTTTAGTTATATATATATATATATATATATATATATATATATATATATATATATATATATATATATATATATATATATATATATATATATATATAATGGGCATGTCACCGAGTGGTTAGGACATACATTTTCTGACTGTGAGACCTGAGTTCAAATCTCACTTGGGTCAATTTATTAGGAAGGTGATTTCTTGATGTTATTGGTCTGGAGAAGGCAATTCCAGCATGCGGTACCTTTAGAAAGTGGCTGAAAACCATGCCACAAGCTGATGGAACCCTTGAGAGCCATCGATGGTTGTGCTAGCACAAAGTCACAAGTCATCGTGCCTGAATTTGAGCATGCTGGCCTTGTTCAGACTGTTGATCACACTAGATAGTGCACTCTCTCCCAGAAACTGTAACTTAGGTCCTTTCATCATAGTTGCAGTATAAACCACAGGTGGGCTCTGTGGGTGTTGAACAAACACAAATATGCCTGAGCAGGTATCGGCAATGGAGAGTTGCTAGCCACCCTAGTAGACTGATGTCCTCAGATAAGAGCGGCCAGCCATCTTGAAAATATATTTTCAATTGAGCACTGTTGAATGACAAGCTAATTCTAAAAACAATGGTCACCTGCGTAAATGCAAAGCTCTTCAGTAACATGAATGGAGCACTTTGGATGCTTGGTGTTTGTTTACGTTTGTAAAAACAATACGCTAGATTTGGTTGACTCGTTCTGTTGAATGAAGATGGCTCAGTGGCAGAATCTCTGACTGACACCAAATCGGTTGGGTTTCAATCTGGTCTTGAGGTATTTGGTTGTCTAGTCACACTGAGGAGCTGTGATACAGCGAAACAGTACTGTCTGTGAATGATATATATATATATGCACACACACACACATACATTATATATATATATATATATATATATATATATATATATATATATATATATATATATATGACTTTACTAGCAAATAGTTGCCTGCTTAAACACTAATCATTAATTTAATATAGATAAGTGCATATCATAGCAGTTATTGACAGGGAAAATGGAATTGGTATGCCAAATTCAAATTCCAGTCAAAGCTATTTTTTTTTTAAAACTGTTTTTCATCCAATACAAGGTATATGAGCCACTCAAGGTAGAGGTTAACTGAATGAGGTGTTTCAAAGCAAATAACAGTTGATCAGTGACATTGATCAGAATTCACTTTTGCACAAGTACATTTTGGAAATGTATGAATCCATCTTTGCCCCTCTTCCAGCTTAGAGTTAATAGCAAGACAGACTGAGATCTCTAGATTTGGTTGGCAATCAGTCTAGAAGAAGGACAACTTTGAATTGAAAACCATTTAGGTGTGGCTCCACCAACTCTACCCAGCAGCAATACTTAGTTTGGAAAGGCTTTGACTCTATACCCCAAAGATATAATCTACGAGGTTAACAATATATGAACATCTTACAAGTGGACACTGGTTTGCACTGGTAATAGACATTTTGTGTGAACCTAAAAGCTGGCAGTTAATGATTGGTCTTAAGTTTTCAACCTCTTTTCCTGATACTTCCTGCTTTGGTCTTACACACGAGAGCTTTCTTGACTGGTTGTTTCATGACTTTGTAGTATAATTAGTTAGATATTTTTTTCTTAAACTACCCAAATACCTGTCCTAGGAATGGATAAAATTATGTTGTCATCGATGTTCTCTTCTCAAAAATGTCTCTATAAACAACATTTTCAGCGAAACATCTATCTTCTAAAGTTCTTTTTGTCATTATGCTAAGTCCACCTGGATTTTCTGCTCTCAACATAGCTACATAGGGCTGACTATTATAGAAACATGCAAAAAAAATGTATATATTATTATTATTATTATTAATAATAATAATAATCATAAAAATACATTCAACAAACGTTATTTTTTCACTTGTTTAAATAGTGTAGTACAGTTTTAAGAAGACTGAATTAAACAGATCATTTTGCTTTATTTAGATAATTGCATAAACATATTTTGGGCTCCGTTTAACTAATTTGTAGTAATGAGAAATATCAGATGACAACAATGCTTATTATAAACACTATCGGTTTCCTAACTTATGACTGAATTTTGATTAAGTAGATATAAATTCTTTCTTCTTTTATGTGCCTTGTCCCTTAGTAAATTTGGTCTTTTTGTTATCTCCCCTGAACACTGTTCCACCATCCATTTAGACAAGCTCATAAGGTAGGTTATGCACTGTTTTTCTTTGTCTCTCTTGCTTACATTATGTCCTGTGAGTGTCAAATTTTCCAAGCCCTCTTTCCTCATCATGTACCCTAGAAATTTCAGTTGTCTGTTTCTGATGATAAGTATAATTGTTCTTTTTGTTTCCATTTTCTTTAAAACTTTGTTGTTGCTCACATGTTCAGTCCGTAGTAGTCTCAGTATCCTTCTGTAGAACCACATTTCTATGACCTTGTTTCATCTGAGCAGAGATGTTTCAGTATTCACTGACATGTAAGAGGACTGATATTACATTAAAAAAATTATTTGCAAAAATGTTGCATATATATATATATATGAACATTTTTAAAAATTAAATTTAAAAATAAATAACACACAAAATATTTATTAACATAAGCTTTTTAAAATTGTTATGCAAGTTAAATATTACTACTTTTGTTAGTTATATATATAAAAGACTGATAGTAATTTATTATATATTAGTGGCACAGGCTGGGCTGTTTTGTTTTACTGATGTAAGGTGGAGACACACAGACAGAATTTAGTCTTACATGAATTTATAAAGGATTATTAATTTAATTTTTCATTGAATCACTTTTATATACATTTTGAATTATAAAATTTTTCTTGACTAATAAAATATTGAATAATATGTCATAAAAAATATTATTTCTAAAAAGGATATCAGCAATAAAGTTTTAAGGAGATTGGAAACAAAAAAGAACACTATTATTTAGACACATAATGAGGAAAGAAGTCTTGGAGAATTTGACACTCAAAAAACATGAAGGTAAAAGAAACATCAAGTAACCTACTGAATGAGCTCTAAGCAATATTTATTCCCTTACTGTCCCTCCCAATTCATGTTTTACCAACCATTTACGCAAGCAAATTAATCAAATGAATGGCAGAAAATAGCGTAGGAGTGTTAGTAATCAGAAAACTATTATTTACAGCTAGAAAGGATAGGATGATGTAGAGAGACATGATTTCCCATCGCCTAAAGGGACATGGAACATAAAAAAAAAAGATATCACAAAATGCAAAAATGTTTGGAAAAAGATAGAACTCAAATTTTAGACCTAACACATATTAGAATACTGTTTTAACAATCAGCATTGAACTATGTTATATTTGATATTATCGCATTTGATTCATTGTGCAAGATAAACTTTAGCTGCACTTGAATCATCAACCTATTGTTTTATACAATTATTCATGACCAAGAAACAGACATTGTAAAAAAAACTATAGACATTCACACAAAAAAAAATTTCCAATAATTTTTTAAGGAACCGTTTCCACTAATTTTACCAAAATAACTAAAATCAAGTTCAATGTACAAAACCAAAGAAGAAAAAAAAAAAAAAAGAAAATGGAAAACAGTTATCTTCTCAAGGATTTTTTTTAATGTCTGGGTAAAAAGGAACAATGAAGTATCTGTATTTTTTTTATTTTTCTTCCATGTTTATTCAAAATGCAACTGTCATGAGAAAGAAATGGGTTCACAGAAAATACTCATGCAAACAAAAGTAAAATGTTGTTAGAATTTTAAAAGCATTTCTATGTAAAGCATATTCTTGCACTGGATTAAATTTTATAACCATTTGAAAAACTGGTATTTCTTTATTTTTAATTTTTGACTAGTATTTCTTTCATCCTAATAAAAATTCCACATAATATTCTAAATCTGGCAGTAAGGCCTCTGATCAAAAGATTGGGGGTTCTGAGGAGTGTGAAACCTCCTCTTATTTGCTATTTTTCCCAGGTCCACTCTGACCTGGAGTGGTAGCACCTGTTAGGGTCCTAGCTATGGGAAAATAATGTTTTCATTTGTTTATTTGGTGGTTCATTAAGTGTAGTAATACGTTTTTATAGTAAAATGACTAGTAGTAATACATTTATAAAGCAACATGAAATATCAATACTTTACAAAGAATACATCTTCTTATTCATACAAATCTATTCTAAAAATCTTATTGGCATTAAATAACCCATTGAGCTTGATATGCCGTAAAACAAAATAAACCCAAACCCAAACAATATTATGACTATTTTTATAACAAGTGTATTTACTAAAGAAGTAATGAGTTTTTTTTTATTAATCCAACATGTTTTTATCCTATTAAATGTTATTTTTCATGAATGCACATATTTGAGTAGAAGCTCCATCTATTTTTTAAACAATATACTTATTTTCATATACCAGCCTGAGAGAAATCTTATTAAAGAAAAAATGTGACCTCCAGCAAGATTTGAATTGCATCCGCCTTTTCAGTAGAAACTATCATAAGATCTAATATGCTTTTAACCAACTCAGCCACGAAGATCATTTTCAATTAAACAAGGTTATATACTGCCTTTTAAGCGCATTCTTCTCGCTCAGATTCCCAAAAATTCATAACTGTTCAGTTTCGTATCTGAAACATAAACAAAGAAACTTCTAAAGTAATAGACTTGTTTATTTATTAAACCAACATATTTTTAACACTTTAAATGTTATTTTAGCGGATACCCATAACTGAGTAGATGCTCCATTTATTTTTTTAAACAGTAGATTTATTTTCATCTACCTGTCTGAAAATTCAAGAAATCCTGTTAAAGAAATAGTCCAGTAGATGGAAATAAATATACTGTTTAAAAAATAAATTGTCCATCTACTCAAATATGGGTATCCACTAAAAATAGTGTTGACAGTGATAAAAACTACAAATGTATATAAAAATAAAACAATGACATTAATTATTGCACTGAGTTGTCAAGAAAAAAGGAATTTCCATAGCTAATATGGTGATTACAAATTTCAATTATGAAAATCTAACTTCAGTTGCCAACTTTATAATAGCCAAATGAGATGATTTATAATTTCAACTGAGATCTTAACATTGCTTTTGCACTAAAAGTATCACTGTGAATAAACTCGTTGTTGGCACCCACAGATGAAAATGAATCAGAAAAGGCCAAGCATATGATAGCACGTAGTTAGTGTCATAATAAAAACTTCCAATATCAAAGTTAATTCATGGTTGGCAGTCATTGTGTTAAACTTGATCTTCTGCAACTGCTGACCCTCAAAACAGTAGAGCAGTAATCATACGTAAATATATTTACCAAGGTAAAAAAGCTGCTTCACGGTCTCAGGTTGTATTTATTTTTTTTATTGCTTCTGCTATGTGTAGTTTACTATTGGCTATCAATTGACATTCTGAGTAGTTCCAATGAAAAACAAATGAAAATAAGATAAAAGAAATACTATAATCTAATTGTCTTCTTCTCATTTAATTTCAGTTGTTTTTTTATTGCAGACTATCATTCTACAGCTATTAGTAAACAATGAAGATCAGATATAAAAAATATTTAGAAATTCTTGATAAAATTCCAAAAATCAGCAATATTATTGATCCTAAACTGACGTCTCAGCATGTCACTTTGCCACCGCCATAATGTAGCCTCCTTGTTCCTTTTCTATAAATACTTTTGTCGTAAATAAGACATGGTCTATGACACTTCTTTATGACACCATATTTGTTTACTACCCCTTCTCTGTATTATGAGAGTCAGCCATATTCAAAAATACCAAGAGCACATATCGTGTGAACCCTGCTTGTATTTTGCTGAATAAAGCTTGGATGAACTTATCTTCCAAGTCTTAGTCTTCATTCATTCTCAGAGAATTCTTAAGTAACATTATCACGACAGAATCTTAGAATGGATTCTTTGAAAGTAATTAAGGTCCCAATTATGGCAATACATGTGACCAGAAAAAAAGTTAATTTTTAATTCTCATATATAATATGCACTTCTAGTTTTTAGGCTAAAAAATCTAGCAAAAATTATTATACATCAATAATTATAAGGTTTCTATCTATCATCAGAGCATTGCCGCATATCAGAGCATTTCCATATTTGTTGCAGTGATCGGCAAGATCTGCAGAAGACAGATATGTTTCTTTTTCTACAGTGGATACAAGATAAGGATTAGTGTTTGGAAGACACTAATCATTATAATAATAATGGGTAATCATTATAATATATAATATTATATAATATAGCATATAATTATATAATATATATTATAATATATAATATTACAATAATAGATAATCATTATAATAATATAATCATTATAATATATATTATATAATATATATAATTATATATAATATAGTATATAATAATATAATATATATTATAATATATAATATTATAATAATAGATATTAATTATAATAATAATAGGTAATCATTATAATAATAATAGGTAATCATTATAATAATATAATCATTATAATATATATTATATAATATATATAATTATATATAATATAGTATACAATTATATAATATATATTATAATATATAATATTATAATAATAGGTAATCATTATAACAATAATAGGTAGAACCACAAACTTGGTTTGTGGTTCTACCTTTTTATTCTCTGTCCTGGGTCTGCAGACTGATTCATCTGTTTACAGTGGTTGATACCACAGAAGATGAGGGTCCTTTTTAGGGAGTCTTTGCATCACTTTCCTTTCCTGTTGCATTGAGCAAAAGCCAGTTGAGTTTTCAGAAACTGGTTACTCTTCCATCCTGCATCTGTCTATCATTTAGCCATATGGTCATAAAATGATGGCAATATTTCAGACATTTTGCAATTGCAATTGTTATATTTTCAGCATGAGTAAACTAAAATTTTTATCTATATATATATATATATATATATTGTCATCCACAGACAGACTATTTTGTTGTTTCATAGCTCATCAGCATGACTAGACATCTGATTGTTTCAAGCTGGAATTGAAATCCAACTGATTTGACATCAGTCAGAGATTTTCTCAATGCTGAATGTGCTGACATTCTTGAAGCTTTCAAATGTGTATGTGAGTGTGTGTATCTGTGTGTGGGAGTATTGGCTTGTGAAAACATCTTCAGGTAGTAACTGCACATCAAGACTATTAACCATTAAAATATGAAATCAATGTGTCTGAATAATTTTCCATCATTATTTTTGCTTATATTTTATTCTGCATTGATCATGTGAAAATATATATTTTTCTAAGTAATTGTTAATTCTGTATTAAAATATATCATCTGTGTAAACTTAAAAGTATATTGTAAAAGTATATTGTAAAGTATATTGTAAGTATATTAGAATATATTATATACATATTTTACAAGTATTCAAATTCTATGTGTGTTTGTGCGTGTATATATATATATATATATATATATATATATATATGAAGAAATATAGTCTTAAAATGTGCTATATTTATGGGATAAAGTGCTCAATATCAGAGATAGAGTGTGTGTAAATATAAAAGTGAACATAGAAGTCAACACTTAGAGGCGACAGTCTGTTTCATGCTAGATGCAATCGTCAGGCAACGATTGCCTGACAATTGCATCTAGCATGAAACAGACTGTCGCCTCTAAGTGTTGACTTCTATGTTCACTTTTATATATATATATATATATATATATATATATATATATATATATATATATATATATTTAATAGGCCAGTTAATAAAATTTGAGGAATAGAAAGTCAACAAAATGATAACTATATTGGCAATAAAGCTGATGATATTTATTATATATTAACCTTTTGACCAAATTGGAGCATGAAGAGAAAGATTATAAAGTTGGAAATATCTGTCGCTGTACACTTCAACCAACCATTTCATAGCATTGATGGCATCAGATGCATGCTTTTAGCATCTTCATTCAACAGCCAACAAAAAAAGACCCATATCAGAGTTGAAATATATTTTCAACTTAAATCAAATTAATATTTTTTAAATTAAACATTGAGGGATTAAACAGGGATTTGGGTATGCTCAGAGAGTATAATTTCCACAGGGAGAACTGAGCAACAACAGCAACATTCCTCAGAAGAGAAAGCCCCACTTCTTTGTTTATTGCTCATCTCATTGAAAAAAGACACAGGTCTGTTCGAAATTAACTTTAAAAATTGACTTTAAAATCTTTCTCTTCATGCTTCTATTTAGTTTAATATCGTCAATTTTATTGCCAATATTGTTATCATTTTGTTGTCTTTTTATTCCTTGAATTTTATTAACTGGCCTATTAAATCTACATATTATAAGCACACATATAATATCTTTTGTTTTAATCATACACACATACACACACATATATATATATATAATATATATATATATGGGCATCACAGATGTGGCATTTTAGTCCTGCTAAGGCCTTACATTGTCTTGTGCCTATGTGGCAACACTGGGTGTCCTTTGTTGCAGTATTCCACATTGTTGTTGAAGATGAACATAACAAGATATTGTTATGGCCATACTCACTTGTAAGACCAAGTTGTGCTTTGAATGGATGTGGCTCTTTAAACAAGACAAACTTTTAGAATATATGATACAAATTGGGTTTATTTTTGTGACTCTTTATATGTCTTTTCAGCTCACCAGTTGACTTGCAAACTTTTCTGCAAAAGTACCTTTCATTACCAGTAATTAATTCCATTTTGTAGTTGGTTGGTACTCTGGTATGATGACTTTGCATATGACTTAATTTTCCTGCATTACATTTTTTTCTGATGCAAACATCACAAGTGAGGTCATGTGCATCACCTGTATGGTCAGAAAGTTCTACATCAAAACCTATCTGAACATTTCTTTTCAGGTTTTCTTTCACAGTCTGATAAGTCTTAAAAGCAACTTTTCCATTCTGAAGCCTCTTCTTCCAAGTGCTACAATCATTTGCCTACAACTCCTAGTCATATGTAAAGATATTTGTAAAGTTCAGTGATTCTTTCAGGCCATCCTCATAACTTTTCTTTGGCTTAGAAGCTAGTTGCTTCCCATTAGCAAGGTCTCCATACAAAAGTTGCTTTGGAGTCCTGATCCAAGCAACATGAACACTCTAATGCAGCCTATATTACAGAATTGTTTCTTCAATGTTGTTGCACTGACTTCTCTCAAGCACTTTTACATCACTGACATCACATTGCAGTATACATACATCCAAATCTAAATCTAAGGTCTTCTTACTCTTGTTGGAGGAACCCTTCCCTGATTGACCATGTCTTCAGTTATATAACTATACTCACCAATTGAGGGTTGTTAATGCTATTCAACCCATAATTGAGTTGCCCTTCTCCTATACCGGTTACCAATCAAAGCTCTAGGATTCAGTCTGTCCTGCTATTTATTGATAGTTGGGGGAAGGGGAGAAGAGATGGATTTATGCCTTTCCCAATGGCATTTGCACATAAGTGCATGCAATAAACTTGACTGGAATTTGTACTTGGCTCTACATTTCCTCAGTCCAAGTCATTATCCATTACTCCACCATACATCTATTCATACATACATATATTATACTAATAATTATACTCAGTTGGTAAAAAAAAACCCAGATGGCTAATTTTTTGTTTTTGGGTGTGTATATATTGTCATCCACAGACAGACTGTTTCACGGTTTCACAGCTCATCAGTATGGCTAGACATCTGATTGCTTCAAGCGGAGATTGAATCCTGACTGATTTGGCATAAGTTGGAGATTTTTCCCCTAAGCCATCGGCGCACAGTTGAAAGAAAGGCAAATTTTTATGTACTTACATATATATATATATATATATATATATATATATATATATATAACTCTATTGTTGAAAATCAAAACAAATTGGTATCCAAGGAAAAAATTTGAAAAAAAAGAAAGAACTAGAAACATCTGAACAGGGAAAAAAAAAATCATCCAGTGTCTTAAATTTCCAGTCCAAATAAAAAAAACCCAAGTGAGTAACTAAGATAAAATGTAGAGTGCTCACTACGCTAAGGAGAGCAAAGAAATAAAATAAATAAATTAAATAGGCTCTTTAGAATGTATTTTATTTACATACATACATATATATGTATATGGGGAAAAATGTGAGGAAAAATGTGAGGAAGATTAATGACAAAGTGGAAAATATTCTCAATGTAACACATTTCAGCCTTTTTTCCACTTTGTCATTAATTTCCAAAATATACATATAAAACTATATATATATAAAACTCTATTGTTGAATATAAGAACTATTTCTGATTTTTATCTCTTTAAAAGTAAATATCCAAAGGAAGCAGAAATGAAACAAATGAAATAAAAATCTATGCATTAGCAACCTGATCTACCCACTTACTAATGATATATATTTGCTTCCTGTTAACACTGTAATATTGCATTATTGAAGAGAGGAGATCAGTCTATATAGACATTAAATATATAAAATTACATTATGTTTTGTATTATATAATAATTTTTTTAATTTTCCCTTTCAATTTTCTTTCTTTTCGTTTTTCACAGATGCAAGAAGTTGTTGTATTGCCAAGCAATGAAAAAGATGGTAAAAGCACAATAATGACACCAGATTACTTTTCTTGGAGATCGACAAAGTCCTCTCACACTGACAGTGGCCACAACTTTAATGTGGGAGATGCAGGACATAGAGAAGAGATGCCAGGTATGTAGCTATGATGGTGATGATGGGGATGTTGATGGTGAGGACTGGTGATTCACCTTTTGGAGTGTGATACTGAACTTATGCTCAAGAAAACAATAAAATCTAAAACATCTTAGTGACTATTGTTTCCGCCATAGCAGACATGATTTTATCCTTTCTTTCTTACTAATGTTCATGTGAATTTCAGGAAAAAAAAAAGTTTTAAAAAAACCCCGAAAAAACTGCACTTGATGCACCCAGACATCAAGCAGTTTTGTCCAGTCTGCACACAGTCATTGTTAATATGGCCGAGAAAGATAGTGCAGACTTTGGTTAAAAACAGAAACAAGAAAAAAAAAAAAGACAGATAAATAACAAAAAAAAATAAAGAAACTCATACGATTCTTGCTTTTCTCTGTTTATAAAAGAAAAGAATTTGATAAACTTTTTAAAGGTATCACAATCAATTTCATATTTTAAATGATTTCTTGTTTAAGTTTTTTTTCTTTTTTGTTGGATGGATAATAAAATTTTTATGAGAAACATATGTCTGCTTATTATTTTTTTGTTATGTAATTATTGTAGAGCCATTATGTGTAGTTATCTACAGTCTATGAAGAAAATCATTGAATATAATTATATATTCTATAGACATGGCTACATCTTTTGTTTTGTTTTTTTTGCTTTCTCTTTGTATTCCTGTGCAAGGCTTAAAAATCACGGACATTTTTATAGTTAATGATTGAATAATTTTACAAAACTTGTATGTATATATATATATATATATATATTCCCCATTATGTACATATATGTACATATAATGAGAAAATAAGTATTCAATACACACTACAAAAAACAATTTATTGCATTATTTACTTACACATGGTATCTAGCTCACAGTTACATCACATATAGGTTTTATCTTTGCAATAGTAAATATGAGCAAAAATTTCAACAAATAAATTCATATAAAATTATAAAAGATATATATATATATATAATGTTGGTCAATGGATTTTATGATATGCCGTACCTTGTTGAATCTTGAATGGGCCACACAGTGAAGATTGAATTCACTATCCAGTAGTAATGGTCAACTAGAATAACTTTGGTAAACATTAACCCATGCTAAGTTGTCCTGATATAACTAAGAAAGGATGGGGCTAAAAAGTATCCAGTGCCAGACACAGAGCAGAATCAGAAAGTGGCTGATACTTTGCAGAATTGCCTTTGGTTCAAGTTGCTTCCTATAAGTAGCTGTTAGCTTTAGACATTCTTCTGGGGGTATTTGGGATCATGCTTCATGGAATTCATTCACATTATATAAATGATGACTAGTGACACAAATTTTCAGTCAGATTCAAGTCAAGGAATTGACTGGAGCACTAAAGTTGATTTTATTGTTTTCAAACCACTGTTTGGTTGTGTCGACATCATATTTAGGATGAAAGATCTTGCTAAAACACCTAATCGTACTTCCTTTTTAGAGCCTTGAAATGTAAATTTCTGTCTTTTTTATTCAAGTTCACCCAGTACAAGGCAAAAAGAACCTCTCAAGTTAGAGAGTTAGTGTATAAGGCATGTGATATGAACATAAGCAGAGGATTTGGGAATTGAAGGTCATAAGGATATGGAAGATTGACTCTGTATTTAAAGAGGTTAAGATTGTAGTGATCAGACACATCCATCTGAGTGCTTATTAGAATTGCTTTCAGTCTTTGTTCTTCTCTCAAATTTGATGATTTGAATTAGAATAAATATATTCTGGTTCCATGAGACCAAAAAATATTATTCTAGTTGGTATCTGTCTTACATACATGCTCCTTAACAAATTTCAGACAGGTCTCTACAGGTGATTTCTTCAGAAACAATACTTTTCATGCTCTAAGATTGCAAGCCATGCTGTTAAATTGTGTGTTGATGACGGCTTGAGGTGGAAACGTTATTCCTGATACTTGGAGATCTGCCAACTCTTTGTGCGTTATGCTTGGTTGCTTCTTTATCATTCCTAAAAATTCTTCTGTAGCATGGAAAGAAATCTCTGTCAAGCCATATTCCATCTACTTGTGAAACAACAATCCTTAGACAGATTTGTAGCTCTTTACAAATGACTCTGTGACCTTTATCTGAACAATTAAGCATGATGTTTCTCAGGTCTGTAGTATGTCCCTTAGTTTTTGACATGATGGCTACTATAGCAATAATAGTCAGCAGCCAATCGATACACCATGACATCGTCCTAAATACTACTACTTAACACATTCTAGAATAACCTACAGCCATCTAAAACTAACCACTTAAATATTTACATTCTCCAGCCTATTATACATGGATATTGAATACTTTCTTACTTCATTATTTTAAAATATGTTTTAGAATTCTATACAAATTTGTTTATTGAAAATTTTACTCATATTTTCATGGTAGCAATGAAAGCTATACGTGGTACAATTTTGCAGCAAATACTTAGTATATGTGTAAATAAATAAAGCAATAAACTGTTTTTGCTATCATGTATTGAATATTTATTTTCCAGTGTATACATATATATATATATATATATATATATAATAATGAATGAATCAGTTCAAAGATGTTTTCATATTAAACACAGCATAAAAAAATTGAGTTTTCTATATACATTCCACCTTGACCATACACATGCACAAATCATGTTTTATTTTCTTTTACCAGTCTTAAGCCTACATTTGCTTTTTGCTCTAAAAAAAAAAGCATCCAGCCTGATCAGCAGCATTTTCACATATCCCCAGATAACAACTATACAACCTAAAGGAATAAAAAACAATTGAAAAAAATGGCATATGTAACCATGTTGGATACTTGAACAGAATCTCTCTTCTTCTTCTCTCTTCTTCCCTCTGTCTATCTCTCCCTTCAAGTTCAGCTTACAATATTGCTACACGTAAGTAACATTTTATACCTAGAACATTTTTGTATCACTTTCGTGTGTGAAGACCATGCAAGATTCCACACACTAAAATTTCAGAAATTGCATCTACATTATCGATAAGAGCACATTCAAGAATCTTTTTAAAAAATCTTTCATTTGTGGTAGGTTGATATTTTTTCCTCTGGAAAATTTAATAAATTCAGTCATCAATCCAAATTGAGAAGTTATACCACCTTTAAAATGCAATCTGTCATTCAAACTTAACACTGGCAATTTCTCTTGGGAAATTGATTTTTTTTTTAATTTATCAGTTCTTTCACAGAAAAATATTAATCTTTGAAAAAAATAAGTGCATTATTTTTGTATACTTTGGAAGAGACTTTTTCTTGGTGATATATGTTCTTAACATGGAATCTTGAATGATTTTTGGTCAACAGAAATTTATCAATATTATGAATATTCTTTGTTTCCTAAGTTACACCGAAAAGCATGGAAGCAAATTATTTTCACTTCAACTTTATTGTTTTATAGCAGAATTAGTCTAATATATGTGACATCAAAAAATGAAGCCAATAAAATAGTTTTTGTATTCTGGGATTTAATTTTTTGGCACCAGTTTCTTACAGCAGATATTCCTAGGGATTGTAAGAGATCCAAATTTCTCTATTCTTTGATCTTCTCCCTGTTATCATTTTGGTCTTGCAGAAAGCATGAAAAGGTGAATTATAGAAAAGAAAAATTGTAGGCAATCTTTTAATCCAAATATCTATCCCCAGCAAAGTCCAGTAATTCAAAATACATATGAGAAACAGTATGCTTACTTACATTGGTTATGTTGGCTTTACTTGATTTGATTACTGAATGTAGATGCATCTGAGCAGTCAAGTTGCAGTGAAATAATTTGTATTTATACACATTTTTGTAATTATTTTAAAAACAATATTGGTCAAAACAGATTTTATATAAACTGGAATAAAACTGTTATGAGTTTTGATATCTTGATTCATTTTTAATTGGCCATTAATTCATTTAAAATATCTTCTTAAATGAAATGTTTTAAAATGAGTGTGAGTTTTCCTTTTTTACTTTATCTGTATTATAATTGGATTATAGCATCTTGTAGAAACATCATGCTTTTTTAACCTGTAAACAGCAGGATTCACCAAATGATGTTTCAATGGAGGTCAGTGGCTATAATCAATCGATGATTTAAACTTTTTCTAATGATATAGACATTATTCCTTCATAATTCAAGTCTAAATTACCAATTGGTAATGGTAATGGTAATGGTAATATTAACTGTTTTCCTACAAGGAAACCTTTGGTATTCATTAACCAAGTAGCCAGTAATGCTTTCAGTTGAAATTTATAAAATCATTTTCTTAAGACAATTTTTCAAGTAAATAGGTTTTACAAGTTCAGTAGCTCTGATCACTCTTTCCGGTATTGATGGGGATTCCCTTCCTAACCTTTTATTAGAAGTAATGTGGAACACCAACATCCTGGTTATATCATTATTTTCTCTTTCAATTACATGCACTATCCATTTTAGTTGTCGGTGTTGTCAGTAGATCTTAAGTGATATGGTTTCTTTGATTATAAATCTGTATTATCAGCCCACAATGTTCAAAGAAGAATCATCTTTGCCAAGATACTCAAGCTTCACTTACTCAAAGACGTTTTTAACCATTGATCTTAGAAAGTGATTCTATATCGCTGACAGTTTAGATATTTCTGAACAGGTTTAGCGCCATGCATGACATCAATATAAAAGTTTCAATCTCATGAGGCTATTTAAGTACATGACTTGAGTTTTTAGGTTAATGCTTTGTAGCATTTTGCAGTGTTGGGCAAAACTATCCACAGTTCAGCCTATTCTATATGCAATGTCTTTATCTCCTATGCTAAATTTGTTATAACCGATCCATACACCAAGGTATTTGAAGTGTTTAGTATTTATTAAATCTACATACTGAACTGGTATGTGCCATCACTGCTTTCATTCCAATTCCATGTCATAGATTCTGTTTTGGAAAGGTTTATCTTCAGTCCCATTTCTTTGTTTACTTTGTAGAGGATGTTGATTTTCCTTTCAAGATCATTCTTATTCCAACTATGAATACTTATGTCATCAGCATAGCCCCCGTCATCGTAAGTATATTGGCCTGAGGAAGGAAATCAGGATCATTGTCTTCTATTGATAGATTCATTTAGGATGTGATATAGAATGCTCAGTGGCCATCACATCACATCTGTATTTGTAAATGTGCAGAGCATATTCTAGAAAAAGATTAAATAGACTGGAGTTCTCATTTCCTCCTTGTCATACTCCTGATGAGGTTTGAAATCTTTCCATCTTGGGGTCCTTATCAGACATGTAGTATTCTGTATTTTGATATAGTTCTTTATTAGATCAATGCATTCATTGGATTCAGAGCTTGAAGAGCAGTTTCTAATGGATGAGAAGAAGTCTCTATTGATTTGGTCATCTGCTGCAATATAGTTTCCTATTAGAGAGGTAAGCAATTTCTTGGAGTTGTTTGATGACATCTATGCCATCATTGCATCCCTTACCAGAACGATAACCAAACTGGGTTATGAGAAGTTGACTTTCATAAAATGATGAAAGCCTAGTTAAAGTAATATTTTCGCCATGATGGAACCAATTTAGATACCTCTGTATTGTATGAGGGTCTTGAGGATTACTTTTCTGTTTCGGGAAGAAAGTAAGCTATTTTCAAAAGTTCAGCCTCAATTTTAAGTGATGCTTTATTATTCCTTAGTTTTTAATAGCTTAATTTCCTCATCAGTGGGTTCATTATTGTTTATGTTTTGTTTTCATTATTGCAAACAGTAATCTACAATGTAAATATAATTAACATCTGTATGAGTGTTCTTTTCTTTGGGAACTTGTCTGATGCAGTACTTCACTAATAAAAACTAACCAAAATTTCATTCAAATCTAATCATGTAGGTAAATTCTTCATTAAATAACATTTTCTCCATGCTCTACACTATAGGTAGTAACTACCTATAAGTATCTGTAAGTCAATGAACTACAGAGACTATCTGTTCCAGCTAGAAAGTTGAACTCTCTGCCTTCGGGCAGAGAGGAACTTGGATGAGGCTCCGCCAAAGGGCAAAGTCTTGTTCAGGAGGGAAAAATGACCCTGAACCAATTTATACGCATTCAAATAGGTAATGTTTTTGGCTGAACCTAAAGGCTCAGAGATCCTATGTTAAACCTGGCCTTGTGCTAGATGTAATCCTCGTGGGGGTTCTAGCTAAATATACTAGCTGGGATCTGTTACTCAGATCTTGGCTGTTGTTGAACTCTCTACCTTCGGGCAGTGAAGAACCTTGACGAGCCTATGCCGAAGGGCAGAGTCTCATCCGGGGAGGTAGGTAGACCCGACCCTGTTTATGTCAGGTTACAGGGAAATTTTTGGCTGAGCCTATGGGCTCGGATTGCCCCACATTAAATTTGGCCTTGTGCCACATCCTACCTCTTGGGGAGGCTGGTAAATATTGACTAGCTAGGATCTGTTGAGTACAACTCAGACTTACACAAGAACTATCGACCTTC
>OZ038479.1:84143557-84161057 GCA_964036315.1 Acanthosepion esculentum | reverse complement strand
TGAGTCTCTTTTTATCTTAGACTGAAACTGATCCTACAAGTTTTTCAAATACTAATATCCTCATCTTTAGTATTGTTTTCATTGCACTTGATTTAAATGGAGAATTGAGTCTCTTTTTATCTTAGACTGAAACTGATCCTACAAGTTTTTCAAATACTAATATCCTCATCTTTAGTATTCTTTCATTGCACTTGATTTAAATGGAGAATTGAGTCTCTTTTTATCTTAGACTGAAACTGATCCTACAAGTTTTTCAAATACTAATATCCTCATCTTTAGTATTGCTTTCATTGCACTTGATTTAAATGGAGAATTGAGTCTCTTTTTATCTTAGACTGAAACTGATCCTACAAGTTTTTCAAATACTAATATCCTCATCTTTAGTATTGTTTTCATTGCACTTGATTTAAATGGAGAATTGAGTCTCTTTTTATCTTAGACTGAAACTGATCCTACAAGTTTTTCAAATACTAATATCCTCATCTTTAGTATTGCTTTCATTGCACTTGATTTAAATGGAGAATTGAGTCTCTTTTTATCTTAGACTGAAACTGATCCTACAAGTTTTTCAAATACTTATATCCTCATCTTTAGTATTGCTTTCATTGCACTTGATTTAAATGGAGAATTGAGTCTCTTTTTATCTTAGACTGAAACTGATCCTACAAGTTTTTCAAATACTAATATCCTCATCTTTAGTATTCTTTCATTGCACTTGATTTAAATGGAGAATTGAGTCTCTTTTTATCTTAGACTGAAACTGATCCTACAAGTTTTTCAAATACTTATATCCTCATCTTTAGTATTGCTTTCATTGCACTTGATTTAAATGGAGAATTGAGTCTCTTTTTATCTTAGACTGAAACTGATCCTACAAGTTTTTCAAATACTAATATCCTCATCTTTAGTATTGCTTTCATTGCACTTGATTTAAATGAAGAATTGAGTCTCTTTTTATCTTAGACTGAAACTGATCCTACAAGTTTTTCAAATACTAATATCCTCATCTTTAGTATTGCTTTCATTGCACTTGATTTAAATGAAGAATTGAGTCTCTTTTTATCTTAGACTGAAACTGATGCTACAAGTTTTTCAAATACTAATATCCTCATCTTTAGTATTGCTTTCATTGCACTTGATTTAAATGGAGAATTGAGTATCTTTTTATCTTAGACTGAAACTGATCCTACAAGTTTTTCACATACTAATATCCTCATCTTTAGTATTGCTTTCATTGCACTTGATTTAAATGGAGAATTGAGTCTCTTTTTATCTTAGACTGAAACTGATCCTACAAGTTTTTAAAATACTAATATCCTCATCTTTAGTATTGCTTTCATTGCACTTGATTTAAATGGAGAATTGAGTCTCTTTTTATCTCAGACTGAAACTGATCCTACAAGTTTTTCAAATACTAATATCCTCATCTTTAGTATTGCTTTCATTGCACTTGATTTAAATGGAGAATTGAGTCTCTTTTTATCTTAGACTGAAACTGATCCTACAAGTTTTTCAAATACTTATATCCTCATCTTTAGTATTGTTTTCATTGCACTTGATTTAAATGGAGAATTTAGTCTCTTTTTATCTTAGACTGAAACTGATCCTACAAGTTTTTCAAATACTAATATCCTCATCTTTAGTATTGCTTTCATTGCACTTGATTTAAATGGAGAATTGAGTCTCTTTTTATCTTAGACTGAAACTGATCCTACAAGTTTTTCAAATACTTATATCCTCATCTTTAGTATTGCTTTCATTGCACTTGATTTAAATGGAGAATTGAGTCTCTTTTTATCTTAGACTGAAACTGATCCTACAAGTTTTTCAAATACTAATATCCTCATCTTTAGTATTCTTTCATTGCACTTGATTTAAATGGAGAATTGAGTCTCTTTTTATCTTAGACTGAAACTGATCCTACAAGTTTTTCAAATACTTATATCCTCATCTTTAGTATTGCTTTCATTGCACTTGATTTAAATGGAGAATTGAGTCTCTTTTTATCTTAGACTGAAACTGATCCTACAAGTTTTTCAAATACTAATATCCTCATCTTTAGTATTGCTTTCATTGCACTTGATTTAAATGAAGAATTGAGTCTCTTTTTATCTTAGACTGAAACTGATCCTACAAGTTTTTCAAATACTAATATCCTCATCTTTAGTATTGCTTTCATTGCACTTGATTTAAATGAAGAATTGAGTCTCTTTTTATCTTAGACTGAAACTGATGCTACAAGTTTTTCAAATACTAATATCCTCATCTTTAGTATTGCTTTCATTGCACTTGATTTAAATGGAGAATTGAGTCTCTTTTTATCTTAGACTGAAACTGATCCTACAAGTTTTTCAAATACTAATATCCTCATCTTTAGTATTGTTTTCATTGCACTTGATTTAAATGGAGAATTGAGTCTCTTTTTATCTTAGACTGAAACTGATCCTACAAGTTTTTCACATACTAATATCCTCATCTTTAGTATTGCTTTCATTGCACTTGATTTAAATGGAGAATTGAGTCTCTTTTTATCTTAGACTGAAACTGATCCTACAAGTTTTTAAAATACTAATATCCTCATCTTTAGTATTGCTTTCATTGCACTTGATTTAAATGGAGAATTGAGTCTCTTTTTATCTCAGACTGAAACTGATCCTACAAGTTTTTCAAATACTAATATCCTCATCTTTAGTATTGCTTTCATTGCACTTGATTTAAATGGAGAATTGAGTCTCTTTTTATCTTAGACTGAAACTGATCCTACAAGTTTTTCAAATACTTATATCCTCATCTTTAGTATTGTTTTCATTGCACTTGATTTAAATGGAGAATTTAGTCTCTTTTTATCTTAGACTGAAACTGATCCTACAAGTTTTTCAAATACTAATATCCTCATCTTTAGTATTGCTTTCATTGCACTTGATTTAAATGGAGAATTGAGTCTCTTTTTATCTTAGACTGAAACTGATCCTACAAGTTTTTCAAATACTAATATCGTCATCTTTAGTATTGTTTTCATTGCACTTGATTTAAATGGAGAATTGAGTCTCTTTTTATCGTAGACTGAAACTGATCCTACAAGTTTTTCAAATACTTATATCCTCATCTTTAGTACTGCTTTCATTGCACTTGATTTAAATGGAGAATTGAGTCTCTTTTTATCTTAGACTGAAACTGATCCTACAACTTTTTCAAATACTAATATCCTCATCTTTAGTATTGCTTTCATTGCACTTGATTTAAATGGAGAATTGAGTCTCTTTTTATCTTAGACTGAAACTGATCCTACAAGTTTTTCAAATACTAATATCCTCATCTTTAGTATTGCTTTCATTGCACTTGATTCAAATGGAGAATTGAGTCTCTTTTTATCTTAGACTGAAACTGATGCTACAAGTTTTTCAAATACTAATATCCTCATCTTTAGTATTGCTTTCATTGCACTTGATTTAAATGGAGAATTGAGTCTCTTTTTATCTTAGACTGAAACTGATCCTACAAGTTTTTCAAATACTAATATCCTCATCTTTAGTATTGCTTTCATTGCACTTGATTCAAATGGAGAATTGAGTCTCTTTTTATCTTAGACTGAAACTGATCCTACAAGTTTTTCAAATACTAATATCCTCATCTTTAGTATTGCTTTCATTGCACTTGATTTAAATGAAGAATTGAGTCTCTTTTTATCTTAGACTGAAACTGATCCTACAAGTTTTTCAAATACTAATATCCTCATCTTTAGTATTGCTTTCATTGCACTTGATTTAAATGGAGAATTGAGTCTCTTTTTATCTTAGACTGAAACTGATCCTACAAGTTTTTCAAATACTAATATCCTCATCTTTAGTATTCTTTCATTGCACTTGATTTAAATGGAGAATTGAGTCTCTTTTTATCTTAGACTGAAACTGATCCTACAAGTTTTTCAAATACTTATATCCTCATCTTTAGTATTGCTTTCATTGCACTTGATTTAAATGGAGAATTGAGTCTCTTTTTATCTTAGACTGAAACTGATCCTACAAGTTTTTCAAATACTAATATACTCATCTTTAGTATTGCTTTCATTGCACTTGATTTAAATGGAGAATTGAGTCTCTTTTTATCTTAGACTGAAACTGATCCTACAAGTTTTTCAAATACTAATATCCTCATCTTTAGTATTGCTTTCATTGCACTTGATTTAAATGGAGAATTGAGTCTCTTTTTATCTTAGACTGAAACTGATCCTACAAGTTTTTCAAATACTTATATCCTCATCTTTAGTATTGTTTTCATTGCACTTGATTTAAATGGAGAATTGAGTCTCTTTTTATCTTAGACTGAAACTGATCCTACAAGTTTTTCAAATACTAATATCCTCATCTTTAGTATTGCTTTCATTGCACTTGATTTAAATGGAGATTTGAGTTTCTTTTTATCTTAGACTGAAACTGATCCTACAAGTTTTTCAAATACGTATATCCTCATCTTTAGTATTGCTTTCATTGCACTTGATTTAAATGGAGAATTGAGTCTCTTTTTATCTTAGACTGAAACTGATCCTTGTTCTTTTATAAAGAGTGGCCAGTGCAAAGGATTCCTGGCAATTGTGACTGGTGCCTTACATTAGAGATCAAGTGGCCGCAGATCTCCTCAATCTTCCAGCACTTACTTTATCTGCAAGACATAATTTATAACTCTTCTTTTCTTTTTCTTTGTATTTTTTTATGGCAGTTATCTTTGCTTATGCGTTATGGATATTTTCAATTTCTATAAAGTAGTTTTGTCATTATTCAGGATATCATTTTTTTTTGGGCAATAACTATTTATGTCACATTGACACAAGGCCTCAGTGGAATTATCCAAATGGCAAAGACTGGTCATATATTATCATTATCATTGTTGCAGCTTTTATTCTTGACTTGAACCCCCTACAAAGATTCTCAATCACTGAAATAACAAATGAAAAACATACACAGATAGAAAGAAATACAAATAAACTATGCTGATTTTCAGACAGGCAATTCAAGGATGATACATGGATCTACTCTTAGGCAAAATGTTAGTTTTCCTTATGTGCATAAACAAAATTGCTCCTTGACCATTTGCTCACTTCTTTCAGAAAAAAAAAGATGCTGCAATCTGTGTTTTGCTTAAGTATATTGAAGATATAGATACAGCAGAATCCCACAAGACACCAGCACTTGTTCAGTGTTCTTATTGAGTGATGGCTTATATTAGAGATCAAGTTACAGCAGATCTCCTCAAGGCTCCAGCACTTGCCTTGGTGTTCTTATTGAGGCTTCATGACAATTGTAAGTGGTGGCATATATATTGGCGATCAAGTGTCAGTAGATCTCACCAAAGCTCCAGCACTAGCTTCCATATTCTCATTGAGGATCCAAAACAATTGAAACAGGTGATTTATAGTGGGATCAAGTGACAGTAAATCTTACCAATGCCCCAGCACTCACTTCCATATTCTCATTGAAGATTCAAAACAATTGTAACAGGCGACTTATAGTGGAGATCAAGTAACAGCAGATCTCAAGGTTCCATTTAGTGTTTATGTTAAGGGTTCACAACAATTGTAACAAGTGGCTTATATTATAGATCAAGTGATGGTAAATGTCCTCAAGGCTCCAGCACTCACTTTCTTGTCCTTATTGTTTCACGGCCATAGGCTATAGTAACTGATAGCTTACATTGAAGAGAAAGTGATAGCAACTTTCTTAAATATTCCAATGACTTTTTTCAGTGTTGAAACTGATTTTAGTAATGCTGTGATGCAAAAAATTTTCTTTCTTCTTTGGATTTTCATTTGTTCCAACCACTTTGCAAGTTCTCCAGTAATGATGAGCACACCTGTCATTTTCATGCTCCATAATGTTTTCAATTCATTCATTAGACTGAGATATTTGTTCCGTTTTTCACTCCTATCCAGTATTGATCTATAACCCGTTGAAACAGTAAAATCCATTATCTTATAAATCTTCTTAAACAATTATTAAATCTTTTTTCCAGTCATAGTCTGCATTTGAAAGTGAAATTTCTACAAAAATGTTATATTTGTTATTCTCTGGCATAGTGCCTGGTTTGTGAAAATACTTTTAGTTTCTCGGGTAAATTCCCATTCATTTGCATAGTTCCTAGTGAATTGTAATTCCCAGTCAGTTATTCCTACTTTGGTACTTTGTCTTCTTTAATGCCATGTTCCTGCAGGATATAGCCAGCAATGACTCTTTTTTTTCTCTTTCTATTTGTGAATTTCTGGGAAATATAGTGATGTGGTTTTTCATTGTCATCTCTCTGGTTTTGAATTCAGAATAGTACTTCTCCAAGACTGGCGCCTGCCCAAGGTTAGGAAGTTCACTTTACTCTGCTATTTAATCCATAGCTGGAGGTGAGGAGAAATAGATTCATACCTTTTCCAATGACATGTGTTCTTTTTCTATTGTTTGCTCAACAAAATAAGCCAAAACAATAATTCAGAATTGTGCTGATTTCTCTTGCAAATTTTTCTCAAAATGTAAAGATGAACAATAATTATTTTGATTAACTGAAAGATTCACTTAAATATGATTGCTTAAATGTTTGAAATTTGTGATCAAAGATCAAACAAACATTTTGTATTTTTAATACAATTTCATTTCATTTTTACTTGAAGATAATAATTAAAAAAATAATATTTTGTTATTTTTTCTGTTTATTTATAATGCATATAATGTTCATATTGAAATAATAATGACTAAAGTTTACTTCATGTTTAACAATATATATATATATATATATATATATATATATATATATATATATATATATATGAGGTTATAAATTTGGCATTTGATAATTTAGAAGAGGTAGTTAAGCCTGTTAAATGAATCTAACTATTACATATTTCCAATTATCAATCCTCCTGTATAGCAATGAATCCTGGGCAGTTTCCTAACAGATGAAAAATAGATTCGTAGCAACAGAGCCGAAAGAAACTTTGCAGAAAGATGTTGAGAAGACCACGGAAGTAGCATGTAAGCAATGAACAGTTTAAAGCAAACAAAACAGATGCTTTTACACAGAATTAAAAAGAGACAGCTGAAATTTCTGTGATGCATAATGAGGAAAAAGAGCTTGTAGATTCATTGGTTATATTGAAGACAAACGGGTCAGGGAGAGGCAGCAGGCTTTGACCAGCTTGCGTGTACTGACGGCAGTGTAGGAATGGGTAGGTTGGTGAAGAATGCTGAGAGCTACAATGAATAGGAAGTTGCAGAGAGCCATCATCTAAAGGGGCACGCCACATAGACGTAGGCTATAGTCAGTGTTTATGCTCCAATATTTAAAAAAAAAAACATAGTATTTATTATCAAAGCAAGCAGGCCTTTCCTATTTGAAAAATTATCACAACACAATCTTTCTACCAAACCCCTATCCTTTGATGTTTCTGCTGTGCAAAGATAAGTTTACTAAATACAAAACAAGTTTGGTTGTTTGAATATTTTTTTATTGTGAATCTTTAATAGAACACAATTCTTAGGAACAATTTCCTATTGAGTAAATTCTACAAAATATTACCCCAACAACCTTGTGCTTTCAATTTTCCACTTATCTGCATAGAACTCACTTTTAAAAGAGAGAAAATTGGACAGAGTTCCCATAATTTAATCTTTCTATGGATTGTTGTTTTTTTTATCTCTGAGATTGAATCTAAAAAAAAAAACCTCTAATCTGACTGAGTATTTTGTTACCTGAGCATTTCATCCAATTTGATGGCCTATCAAATTCACTAAAACATGGTAACAAAAAGCAAAACAAAACAATGAATACAGTTGTCTGAACAACACATTTTTTTTGTTATTTCATCCCAAGCAAGGAAATAAAGCAACTAAGATGCAAGTGGTAACAGAGTGTTAGAGAATATAAGAAAAAAAAACATTATTAAGGAGCAGGAACAATAAAATAACAGGGATTAAGAAGGCAGAAGATAATGTTTGACATTGCATTTAAATTTTTTTAAATCAAAGTTGACTGGAAAGCAAGAAACCAGAAGAGAATTCTACAAGCAAGAAGTGCAAGAAAAGAAACTGTTAGCAAAGAACTTATGGTTAAATATAACCATTTCAACTGTAAAAAAATGAGACCTTGCCACCAATCTAGTACTGCGCTTTAAATTCATAAAATCTAGGTAGTATAGAGGAATGTTCAACAGAAGAATTACCTTGAAAATATTTATATAAAATGCAGAGGAAAACTCTTGGAATAATGACTTACCAAATTATAAATAGAATTTGAATTTTAATCTTTATGAATTTTTTTTACTAATATTTACTCAATACAAGGCCCAATATGCATTCAAGGTAGAGCATTACTCTTTGGAGTTGTATTAGCATAAGAAAGGGAAGGATAACACGATAAACAGCTAATTCTAGACTTGAAGATGTCAAGATTTAATTAGCAAATAAAATTTCAGAGATCAGGCAGAGACTGTTGAAGTAGACTTTAGAAGGAACTGGAAACTCAGTCCTTAACAGAAAACAAGGGAAAAACTTCTACTCCTGTTCAAAAGATTGCTTGTAAATTGTGTAATATCTTTTTTCAGTTTATTTATCTTTTTTTTTATTTTAACACATTTCAACTACTACATTCTTTTGCCTTCCTCATGCTTATGTCATATATTTTCTTCAACATTCTCTGTTTTTTCATATCCTCACTTATAACATACTCATCCAATACAATACTAAAATAGAATGCTATGGTTTCTTAGTAATACTAATAAGAGAGGTCTGGTATGATTGTCACCTTTTTTCTGGTTAGTCCTCATTTTAGGAAACATTAATGATTTCTCTGTATCATGAATAGCTGACATTTTTAAATAGCTTTTCTTTAGTTCTTACTGCCTTAACTGCTACAATGAATAGGAAGTTGCAGAGAGCCATAACTGCTAAAAATATTTTCTTCTAATCCCTGGTTTCTTTACTATGTTAAAATCTATGCTTATTTTGTTGATTCATTTTTTGACAAACTCTGATTTCTTTAACCTTATGGACTTCCCATTTTTGTTTTCCATTATTTTGACTTCATTCCAGAGTTGGTATTGTTGCAAATACTGTTAAACATACTACATGCATAAAAAAAATAAGTGAATATGTTTATGAAGGTAAGTGTCACAATAATGGTGCAGGTACAAATAATATTCAGTGCTTGATGTAGATATCAAAAGTATCGTACACACCTGTACTGTATAACACTGATTGTTCTCAAATAATGTCAATTCAAATTTCAACTTGTCTAAATGACAATGGGACATTATTCAACATCACAAACCATTTTTGTGACATTTGATTATTTAGTCATCATTATTTGTGTACCATGTCCCTTCAGGATGTTGGGTCTCCGCAATTCACTGACCCTTCTAAGCAATGTTTAATTCTGTACTAGTTGCCCCCTCGTCCTCACTTTGGCCATCCATTCACACAAACTCATTAAGTCGCTTACTATTACCCTGTACCTCTTCTTCTCTCAGTACATCCTGTGAGATCACACTGGAATTATCTATCGGTCAGTTATGTGCCATGCGCAATGCATGCTTAGGCGATCATGTATCTTTTGATACATGACTGACGAGGCAGATTTTTTCCTGCAGTAGGTTGCAATTTCTTTCTGTTGAGTCTTGACTCATTGTTGAATCTCGACTAATGCATGGAATAATAATGCAACACAAAATGTACTTAGAACAAGAATGTATTATAACAAGAAAGTGTACACAATATTTACATCTAGTATTTCTGTATATTTCTGGGAAGACGTTCCTGGAGAATGTGTTGACTAAGTCGCAGTCAGGCAGAGTCTCTAGTTGGATCTCGTGATTAGCCTCCATGTCTTCCGGTACCAACCATATTTATATCGTCGGTACTCCGCTATGCAGATTAGGTGGATCCTACCACAACACTTTCTGCAGTAGACCAGTTGGTATACAAGTCTATAGAACCCAGTCTGTCTTGCTATTTACCCATAGCTGGAGGAGGATTCATACCTCTCCCAAGGGTATTAGCACATAAGTGAACAGAATGGATTCGACTGGAATTCGAACTCGTCTCTCTGATTCCCCAATCTGTGCCTCCTAGTCAGTTATGTGCCATGCCTGATACATGCTTAGGCAATCATGTATCTTTCAATACATGACTGATGAGGCAGATTTTTTCCAGCAGTAGGTTGCCATTTCTTTCTGCATTAGACCAGTTACCATCCAAGGCTATAGAATCAGGTCTGTCCTGCTATTTACCCATAGCTGTGGGGAGAAGAAGAGGATTTTATACCTTTCCTATATTATTATACTACATTACTACATTATCTATAAACTGAACAAATAATTTCTTTTTTCATGACTTAAAGTCGGGTTCTATGTATACCTGTGACTAGGGACAAAAAATTGTTCAAATTCCACTGGTATTTCTCCTTTGGGGATACTTCAAACACAAGTGATTAACCCCAGCCCTCTTCCATAGGAGAGGTACTGCTTGGTGAGATTATATAAAGTTGAGCATATTATATGATGTAATGGAATAACCTGTCACCCCCATGAGTAACTACACTATAGTAACTACCTATAAATATCTATAAGTCAACGGACTACAGAGTCTAGCTGCGATCTGTTCCAGCTAAACAGTCGAACTCTCTGCCTTCAGGCAGAGAGGAACCCGGAAAAGGCTCCGCCAAAGAGCAGAGTCTCGTTCGGGGAGGTAGACTGTCCCTGAACGCGTTTTCACGTGTTCCAATAGGGAATATTTTTGGCCGAGTCTACAGGCTCAGAAAACCCACATTAAACCTGGCCTTGTGCCACATGCAACCCTCATGGGTGGCGGGTAGCTAGATATCCTAGCTGCGACTTGTTCCGGTTAAACAGTCGAACTCTCTGCCTCTGAGCAGAGCGGAACCCGGATGAGGCTCAGCTGAAGGGTAGAGTCTCGTTCGGGGAGGTAGACTGACCCTGAACTCGTTTATATGCATTCGAATAGGGAATATTTTTGGCCGAGCATATGGTATACAAATGGATAATACTTGTAACCCTAGTGGGGGGGTAGCTAAATATACTAGTTGGGATCTGTTGAGTACAACTCAGATTTACACAAGAACTACTGACCTTCCAATAGTAGCACTCACTACTGGATTGACTTGCGATGACCGTGTGCATAACTGTTACCTTATTTCTTATTGTACTGGTTTTTACAGTAAACCTTTACTTATTTTATCCACCATGTTTGCGACGTATATATTCCAATTAGCACAGAATATAACATTTCATTTTAATTTGTTAAAATTTATGTACATTTGTTAACACTGAAAATAAGCAACATTTTTAGTATATTATAATTTTTTATTTTAAAAAAGTAAAAATTTAACTAATATAAAAAACTAGCAGCATGGCCCGGCATTGCCCTTTCTTGATTAAAAAATCATACGACTCATACAGCAATCGCTATCACTTGACTTAAAATATTTTTGCCCTTCCTTACCTTTAAAGGAGTGCCCTTTGCCATGCAAGCATCTGCCTGTTGATTGTAGTCAGCTATGAAGGATATTTGTAGAAAGGCCGAATCTGTGGCAGTTTCCGGCAAAAGACACCCAATCCGGTGGTAAACCTGACCTTAAACCTTGAAGGTGGCATTCCAACTGACTTCGCGGAAGGCATTACCACCAAAAGAGGTAATCTGGAAGGCACAATTGTACTGCCTGATTTTTGCGAGGAAATGTTTGGAGTCTGGACTGGAACCCTCCAACAGAGCTTTCAACGGAGCAGGTAGCTCTTGAAAAGGTGGCAAATGTACACAGGTGTAGGCTTTAAGAAGGTATTATTCAACTGAGAATACAAGGTTCGTGTATAGTGTATTTTCATAGTCCCAGTAAACAGAAATAGCTCTCTCAAAGAGGAGAGTAACAAAACAAAGGGAGACCACACTTGATTATTCCTAACAGCAGCTTAAAAGTCATATTTAATTTAGCATAACAAATAAGTAGTATTTTAACAAACTAAATGTTAACAATAATCTTATTTAATTTATAGCAATTGAAGCAATATTTTAATAAACTAGTTTATTATCAATTTTAAATTACTATCTATTTTATATTTATGTTTATTTTATTACTTATTTTAAATAAAAAATATTACTTATTTTCCTTCTGAGTTTTCCTATCCAAAACAATAAATACCTATTACTTTTCTACAACCAAATTACCTGATCAAGCAAGAGCTATAATAATATATGGTCACACCTTAATGTACTTAGAGCATCCCTTAAAATTGCAGAAAGTACGACTAAATTTTTAAAAGCTCACAAATTCAACCAATTATGTTATTAAAATGTCTGCATTAAAAAGTTTAAAAACAACTTTTAATGCAAAGTAAATTTCACTGTAATATGGGTGTTTATTTAGATATTCTTAAAAAAAATTTTTTTTCAACAAATTTGTTAAAAATATTTATATTGATTCTCTTAGAGCAAAATTGATTAATAAAGTTTAATAATAATTTGGAAGAATTTTTGCCTATCTTTGGGTGACCACTTGTACTATATAATTTAAGTACAGGGAGAGAAAAGAATGCTGAAGCTTGACTCTGATATTTAACATAACTATAAATTGTTTCCAGGTTCTTTTTACTGTTCAAATAAGAAAAGTTTAATTTCTATTCTTTTTTTGACATCAAATAAGAGCATTCAATCTGGTTTTAAAACTTAATCTTGATTTTAAAAGTTATACACATTTGTGATGCAAATGAAAATTTTCTTCTTTTTTTTTTTAAAATACATTGCCTGGGTGGCCATAGTTAAAGAGAAGAAAGTATGCAGATTGCAAAAAATAATTCAATTTTATTGAAATAATTGTTGCCATATTTTCCTAATTCAAATCAATCAAAAAATTAGTTATAGTTAATTTTAAATGTTACTGACTGGCAAAATATAAATTTATTTAAAATTCCCTAAAGGATGAAAGATAGAATTCTATTGTATTAAACTCACATCATATCATATATTATACGCTTATGTGATATATACTAGAGCATAATATAAATAATAATAAAGCATTCCATTGTAATTCTATTCTTTTATTTGATATATATTGTCGCATACTGAAAAATCAGGTGATACAGGAGCCAACATATGCCTCACCTATATATGAGGTCCACTTCCAATTGTTTTAATATATCTGTTACAGTTTGAATGTCTAGTAAATGGATAAAAGAAAGAAGAGAGTAGGTCGTTTTCAGCTCTGATTTATTCAGTCTGATAGTCACAGAATAAAAATAAAATAGAATTATAGAATTATTAATACTGATATCGATGAATGAAATCACACTAATTTTAAGAGAATGAAATCACACTAATTTTAAGAGAGAAAATGAAATAATCTTAGCAAAGGATTTCTTCACGTTAAAAACCTGTAATTATCTTTAATGAAGGCTGAAGATTTACTTAATTCTTGAGAATATTATATTCTTCCTTGCTGGATAAAATTAGAAATGCAGCTACATATGGGCCAGTTCTTGCATGGCATGTCTACAAAGTCTGAGTACAATTTCAATTATTAATAACTTCTCTTCTGAATAAGATACCAATATTATTTATATTTTCTTGTTACAGTGTGGACATGTTAAATAAAACGTTAGTTTTGTCAAGAAAGTTTCATTTTTTGGAAGTAGTTTTCATGATTGGATAACAAATGTTTCTCACTTTTAATAACTGAAGAACAACTACAAAATGAGTTCATTGTAATGTATGCAACTTTGAAATCAAGAATCTCGATACATTGAAGAACCAACGTTTCTATAACCAAATGTACTTTGAATAAATTGGCTTGTCTTTGATTTATATATAATATAAAATTCAAATTTAATTGGAACAAGAACTTCATAAATACATACTACTGCACACATTATATATATATATATATATATATATATATATATATATATACAGTGTAACCCGGATATAAGAGAGTTGTCGGGACTGGAGAAGAAGTCTCTTATATCCGGGTTTCTCTTATATACGGGTTTGGTCTATTTTGTTTAGGTAAGTATGGCTCTAATTTGGGACGAGAGAAAACCTCTCTTATATCCGGGTTTCTCTTATATCAGGGTCTCTTATATTCGGGTCACACTATACAGTGTAACCCGGATATAAAAGAAACCCGGATATAAGAGACTTAGTATCCGATCCCGACAACTCTCTTATATCCGGGTTACACTGTATATATATATATATATATATATATATATTATGATGATGATGGTCTCTCCCACGGTTTTCAACGTATGAGTGTCTTTCAGTTCAGTTTTTATGTTTATGTTTCATATGAGACAACAATCCTGCATGGGATTTGCAAACAAGTCCACACGAGAGGCATGCTGAAGGGTTGACCGTCATATGGGCAGATATATTGGCCCAAGATTTAGTGCTGGTTCTTAATTCTCTCAGATGTTTGAGAGGATTCTTTTCAAAGTTAGTTATACCTCGGTGGCAGGTGTTTCTCCAGTTTGCTTGGTTTTGAACAGAAAGTTTGAACTCCTCTATAGGGATGTTTGCAGCATTTAAATTGTATTTAAGTTTGTCTTTGAAGAATAACCAAGGACAGCCTACATTATGCTTACCATGAAAAAGTTGGCTATACATGAGGATTTTCGACATCCTATATAATATATATATATATATATATATATATATATATATGAATGAGGAAATATAGTCTTAAAGTGTGCTATATTTATGGGATAAAGTGCTCAATATCAGAGATCGAGCGTGTGTAAATATAAAAGTGGACATGGAAGTCAGCACTTAGAGGCGACAGTCTGTTTCATGCTAGACGATTGCTCTAGCATGAAACAGACTGTCGCCTCTAAGTGCTGACTTCCATGTCCACTTTTATATTTATATATATATATATATATATATATATATATATATATTGTTAAAATTTTACAATATTTATAGGTAAAAAATAATCAGTATTTCAATATTGGAGTAAGTGTAGACAGTAGAATCATGCTTAACTAACATTGACCATACAGTGTTGATTCCTATGTCTATATTCTCTATATCTATGTGTAATATACCCCCCCACCTCTCTTCTGGGGAAGTCTTTTGATTGACGGGGTCAATTCCACAACAAAGCTGCATTCTTCTCTCTCGGCAATCTTCTCCTGGATGGGTGACAAAATGTTTTTGGGTTCAGAGATAAAAGATATCAGCAAAAAGGAATTTGAAAACTTATCTGTTTTATTAAACCCGTCGATGTCTACATTTTTAACTAGCCAGTGGAGTCACTCTATTAACCACACTGGGGAGCAAGTTCCTGAAACATGAAGTAACCATGTCTACTGACGTGTAAAAACTTAAGTCCTTGAAAACACTTTCTATCTCTCTAACATTCCCACATTCAGCTCAGCTAATCAAAATCAACATCCCTATTTTGTCTACCATCTGACCGTAAAGTCAACCTCAGAAGGTCTTAGCCAAATACACTGCCACCAAAAAATAATAGTTTGAAATTATTATTTAACATATGTACAAATCAGAGATTGGCAGCTGGCCTCTCTTCCAATCTAACACATGGTTCATTATCACCCTATTTATTCAAATAACCAATTAATTAATTGTTTCTTGCATATTACCAGATTCACTTGAACAAATCTTCACAATTTTTTACCACTATTAATTTCCTACAGTTACTGTCAAAACTCAGCTTGCATCTGTACTTGGCTGCCCACATGGGGAAAAGACAGACCCACTCAATGCCTCCTAACTAATCTATTGCTGGCTCTACCATGGTTACAAGGATTTCTTCCTTAATCGCTGCTGCAACTTGGCATCCCACAAGCCATCTGACCAATTCCACTAGGTCATCAGGGGCCCCAAAACTTGGCCCTGGGAGTATCTTAGGGTATATTTATTTGATATAAATACTTCATGGTGCACAGGCCCCCATTCTAGTCCCCATAAATCATCAGGTCCCTAACTCTATAACTAGGTGTGACCAGGACACAGACCCAAACACATTTGGAAATCTGAAACCATGCAAGCTGAACGTACTTATTCCCACAACAATTAGCTAACTTACTTTTTCCACAAAAAATTAATTCTCAAAATTCACCAATTAATAACTAAATTAATCAAGCAATGAAGGCAAAAGGAAGCACATGGCTCTTAAAATAAAATAAAATCCATCTACTGTTACAAAAATGAAAAAGCAATTATTTGCCAGTTAATTACAATTAAAAACATAATTCTAAACTTGATAGACACAAAAGATTTCAACTGATTAGTGTTCACAGAACTCACAGTGGGAATGCCCTATAACAAAATGCTGTCAGTCTTTCTTTTTCCCCCTAAAGTTCCGTTGCATTCATGTACACAAATTCAAGCCTTCACACGGCCAAATGGCTGCCAGACATACCAAATTTGGATGCACCCAAAAGCATTAAATGTGCCAATCAAAATCAAACAATAGATTTCTGCACATGGTTTAAACTTTTATAAAAAACCAAACAAAACAAAACATCAAAAATCAGTTTATTGTTCAAACTGTGTCCCTCCGGTTTTTTTTTTTCTCATTCTATTCATCTTCACTTTTTTCTGTCCATCAAACCCTGCTTATTTACTGTTTTTTTTTCCTTTTTGCTTCTCGTTTTTTTCATCATTACTTCCTATTTTGGTTTGTTGAGGATATGTGCATGTGTGACACAGTAGAACAAAGTAATATCATCGTACTTACAATTAACAACAATTACCGTCAAAAATTATTAGGTTGGTGCAAAAAATAATGTTTTTTGACGTTAAAACTTATGTGAGAAAAACGACATTATTTTTGCACCAACCTAATAGCTGAACATGGGAATGTTAGAGAAATATAAAGTGTTTTCAGGGAGTCCAATATGTCTGGACTACTTTTCTTTTTCTTTTTTTCATATTCTCTTTTTTCTTTTCTTTTTTTGAGTCCTCAGTCAAAAATCCTCTGCAAACTTTTTCACATTGTGTTGCAACCATAGTTCTCTTGTGCTGTACCTTGTTGGAAGAAGCTGGTCACAACACACCAAATTGTCTTATGTTGCATACTCACTCTCTTCTGGGGAGAGCCTGGTCACAACACCAAATAATGTATATCTAGTATACCCCACCCTGTCTTTCTGGGGAGGTTTTTGAGTAACGAGGTCAATTCCACAACAAAGCTGCATTCTTCTCTCTCGGCAGTATTCTCCTGGATGGGTGACAAAATGTTTTTGGGTTCAGAGATAAAAGATATCAGCAAAAGGAAATATGAAAACTTCTCTGTTTTATTAAACACATCGATGTGTACATTTTTAACTAGCCAGTGGAGTCACTCTATTACCCCCACTGAGGAGCAAGTTCCTGAAACATGAGATAACCATGTCTACTGTGTATGATGTGTAAAAACTCCCTGAAAACACTTTATATCACTCTAACATTCCCACATTCAGCTCAGCTAATCAAAATCAACATCCCTATTTTGT
>OZ038479.1:84131057-84138557 GCA_964036315.1 Acanthosepion esculentum | reverse complement strand
TTTTTTTTATGCTTCAATAATATGTTGTGGGAGTGTGTGTATGTGTGTATAAATGTGTGTATGTGTGTGTGTTCAGTTTCCTAAGATTCCCTCTTTCATTAGCTGTTTCATTTTCAGTGAGAGAAAAAGAGTGATATTTTATTTTTATTTCAGATTATGTCTTCATAAAATAAAATTATCCTGTTCTGATCCTTCATATATGTTCACAGCATGTCTTAAGCATCTATGTCTATGTATGCATATGTATGTGCAGCCGTTTGTTTATTATTGCACCATCTAATGTAATATGTATGTAAATTTGTTATGAGATAGCCTTTAATTGTGGATCTGCACGATGACTAGAATTATAGTAAGAATAATTTTATGTCTCCTCCAACTATCAATACTTTAACATTTACAATACCTACATAGTATAACAGCTCATCTATCAGTATTTACTTAACTTGGCTTACTAAGACACGAGGCCATAATTTTGGCATATCTAGTGAAGAGCTAACTACTGTTGTCATGGTTGGCAAGAGCTTGAAACTGTTACTCAAAGATGAGGCAACTGTTAACTGATATCTATCAGTCTATTCATATCTACTTCTCTAGCACAGTTTATTTATATCTATCTATCTATCTATCTATCTCAGTTTGACCATTCCCTCTCCCCTCTCTCTCTCTCTCTCTTTCTCTCTCTCTTTCTCTTTCTATATATATATATATATATATATATATATAATTTATCATTTCGCCCCAAGCAAGGCAATAAAGCCACTAAGATGCACTAAGGTGTTACAAAGTGTTAGAGAATATGATAAAAAATATTATTAAGTAGAGAGAATAAAAGAACAAGAATTAAGAAGACAGTAGATAACAATTGACATTGTATTTAAACTTTTGAAGATCAAAGTTGACTGGGAAGCAAGAAACTGGAAGAGAGTCCCACAAGCAAGAAGTGCAACAGTATTAATTGTTAGCATCAAACCTACAGTTACATCGAGCCATTTCAACTATAAAATGATGAGACCTTTCTACCAATCTAGTACAGTGCTTAAATTCATAAAGTCTAGGTACCAAAGAGGAAAGTTCCTCAGAACAGTTACCATGAAAGTATTTATAGAAAAGGCACAGAGAATCTGCGTTTCAGCAGTTGGAAAGTGACTGAAGCTGAGATAACATTGCAGATTCTTCTTTGGTTTTTATCAACAATCTTTAAATATATAGCAATAGCACCAAACCACATATGGCAGCAATATTCAAAGTAAAGGTGAATGATAGACTTATAAATATGTAAGATAGATTCTAGCAAGAAAAAATTTTTAGTATGACAGAGAGAACCCACTTTCCTATCAGCAAACCTAGCAATTGATTCAATATAATCTTTCTACTTCATTTCAATGGAAAATGTTAGTCTGATAAGGCATAATGAGTCACTCTCCTGGATGTTAGCATCAGCCATGCTGATGGCAGGTAAAAAGAGTTCTCTAGAAGAATTAATAGAGAGCAGTTTCATTTTGGAGACATTTAAATTATCTTTCTCTTCATATCATTCCCTTTGTATTTATCTCTGCCAAACAGTCTTGTAAAATCACCACAGAGAACCTTTTCTGCCTGTCATCAGAATGCTAACATCCAGGAGAGCAACACTCTATGGCTTCTTCACCTCACATTTTCCACTGATAGGATGTTCAGTGACTATAATGAATCAATTGCTATGTCTGTTGTAAGGAAGGTTGGTTCACTCTGTTGTGCCAAAAACTTTTCTTGTCAGAATCCATCTTGTACATTTATAAATCTACTATTCGCCCATGTATTGAATACTGTTGCTATATCTGGTCTGGTGCTGCTACTGTGCATCTCAAGATTCTTGACAAAATCCAGAGAATGGTCTGCAATACAACAGATCCTGACCAGGCATCTCATCTCCAGTCACTTTCTTACTGATGTGATGTGGCTTCTCTGTCTGTTCTACAAATATTTTCATTGTAACTGTTTAGACAAGCTTTTCTTTCTGATGCTCTGACTACATGAATTGAAGCATGCTACTAGGTTGCCAACTAGGTCTCACCGTTTTACCGTTGAAGTTACTAGATGCGACCATCATTTCTACTTTAATAGTTTTTCTTGCACTTCCAACTTGTAGAACTTCCTTCTGATTTCTTGCTTCCCTGAAAACTACAAAAAAATTTAAATGCAATGTCAATTGTCATCTTCCCTTCTTCATGCCTGTCTGCTTTTTGTCCTTTCCTCAATCCTCCCCATTTTCAATCTTCTCATTCTTATTCACTTACACTCCCTGTAACTCCCTTTGTTCTAGTGGAAATGTCACTTTGCTTGGGGTGAAACAATTAAAAATATATCTATCTTTCTATCTCAGTCTGTTAATTCTATCTATCTATCTATCTATCTATCTATCTATCTATCTATCTATCTATCTTATATTAACTATATTAACTGCCCTGTTATTTTTATATACATTATATAATGTATATCAAAGCAATAAAATAGTTTACGATAAGATGAGAATATTAAAGCTAACAGTAGGATAAACACATAGATAAAATGTCTTATTGTTTGCATGCTTTTTTTTTTAAAATGTTTTTCTTCTTTTATTCACTCTAAAACATTTCCTAGTCTAAATGATGCATGTTTTGCAAATGCACTTTCTGTACTACTACTGCAACTCATCCTTAACCCTTAGCTCTACAGCATGAACTCCCATCCATCATCCCAGTACATTGGATAAAATGTAATAATAAGAGGATTTTTTTCAAATTAAAAGAGAAAATTATTGTATTATAACATAGAAAATATGTGCAAAGATATATAGATGTTAAGTGTATTAAAATGGATCGATGTATTTGTCAGTCAGGAAGATGGAGGTTAGACAAAAGCTTTTTTTTTTTTCCTCCTGCAGCTCATCATAACACCCTGGTTGTCCATCTTAAATCTTTTGTACTCAGTTTCCCATCTATAATACCAAATCATTGGAAACAATATAATATAGATAATTTACTTTTTTATAAAAAAAGTGTATCTAGAAATTATAATAGTATGACATTAAACTACATTCAGTGGTGAGGCTCCATCTCAGGATTTCTGAAGTACTTGGAGACTGTGGAGTTATTGCTTGCCATTATTCTCAGGTTCACTCTAACCCAGACTACCAGTACCTAAGAGATCCCCATCTATGAGACATATAGATCTGTTTGTGGAAAACCAGGTCAGTGATCTGTTAGAATGGAATGATTGGGCACAGAAGTCTGACACAAGGCATCTTGGACAGATGTTTAACAAACCCAGCACTGTGACTGCTGACGATGCAAAGGGGATGTCAAAAGCAAACACTGGAATTAAATTAGCTAGCACCAAAAAAGGGTACTGGCATTTTGGCACTGCCTTTTTTTTGGTGCCAGCTGATTAAGTCCCAGACTTTTTTGTATGTAGCTGTACTTTGCACCAATTTGTTTTTACTCACAATGCGAAAATTTCAACTTGTTGTCAGCTTTGCTTGTTTTGTCAAAAACATAAAGGAATCCATTAAGCGCAAATTTTTCTTTACCACATTTCATTAATACCTATTCAGCCATCATATTGATAAAATTATGGTATTTAGTTAAAAAAAAAATTGAAACACTTGTGCAAAGCTGACAGTTGAAATTTTGGCATTGTGAGCAAAAAAATCAGTGCAAAGCACGCCTCAGTACTAAAAAGCCTGGCACAAACCCAGCTGGTATTGAAATGACCATGCCAAAAACATCATCTCCAGAATGTACCAATCCAGTAATCTGCATAGCTGACTGGGAGAGATGAAATTCCTAGTCTTTGTTAAGTCATCCATCTTGGAGAAGGCACTCTGAAATAAAAGCTGCAAGTTCAATATCATCCAGTGATACATATTACTTCTTCTTTCTGAGCAAATATTGTTCACTAAATAGGGCTGGTTCTATGCAAAGCTTTAAAAAGCTTCAAGCTCAGGCATTGCTGGTTAAAAATATCACTAGAGTGTCTATATATTTTAAAAAATAAAATGCCTCTTTATGATGGAAAAAGCCACTCAGGCTCAATGAAAGTTAATAACAATATGGCAGAGAGTGTGGGGCACTGGTTAGGCTTAAAAGTTGAACAATGATGAAAGTATGGAATGGTGAGATGTCATGTGACCTGTATACTAGGCAATTGCTTCATTTTTTACAGTTAATCAGCCTTTTGCAGGTTAACAAAGACAGAAAATATTATTAGATTGTAAGAATTTTTTGAAGATAGTAATGATTTACTGATAAAAACGACACTAACCTGGCAGGAAGAGGTGGATTCATGCCTTTTCCAAAAGGAACTTGCACACAAGTATATATACACAAAAATATAAAAAAAACTATTGGAATTGGAATTCAACTCTTTGATCACCAATTCTGAGTCACTATTCATTACACCACTCACACAGCCAAAGTTACAGCACTTGGCATTCCCAATCAGTCACTCATCTTGGTACTGAATAGGCTCTCATTGTTGCTTAACTTCAGTGCTTGTATGAGAACTTTTTCCATAAACCCCACTATACTAGAAATGAGAAAGTAGTGATCAAAAGGCATGAAACTCAGGGTCACAAACTCACATTAACGTGTTAACTCTATCACTGATATTGAGCACTTTCCAATAAGTACCGTGCATATATAATATATAAATAATATATATAAAAATTGCATATATGTCTGTATATATTTATATAAATACTCATTATACATATATATATATATATATATATACTTGTCAGCTGTCAATAACACCCTTGAGCGCTTAGCCTTGGAGCGGGTAGAATGGAGATCAACATGTTTTAGTGGACTCAGCAGTTTTCAATCTGCTTGTCTGAATCATCTTCAAGAAGTGAGAGTAAGATCTAAAAGGTCAGCCAAACTAACAGTAATCTCATCTCACATTCCTCACCCTTGCTCCATATGTGGCCTCCTTTGTAAATCACTAGTGGGTCTTAAATGCCACTTAAGATTATCTCACAAAATTTCATAACTGAATCAACTAAGCTGTCAGAACCTCATATGTCAAAACCAGTGGGAGAGTCCATTATATATATATCCATTATATATAATGTATATGTATATATATATATATATATATATATATATATATATAAGTGTTGACTTCTATGTTCACTTTTATATTTACACATGCTCTATCTCTAATATTGAGCACTTTATCCCATAAATATAGCACATCTTAAGAATATATTTTTCATATATATATATATATATATATATAAAGAAATATATATATATATAGTTAGTATTGTTATATATTTTCTGTTTATATGTTATTTTTATAGATATAATTTATTTAAGTAAATGCTCTGTTTTTTAATTAAACAGTATTAATTACATTTACTAGTCAGAATGTTCAAGAAATTTGATAGAAAATATGTGCTCTCCAACAGGAATTGAACCTGTTACCCTGATGGGAACCGTCATTTGATCAGCCATGCTGCTAACCATTCAGCCACAAAGAAGCTTCTGGTTTGCAATGTCTGAAACCTTTTTCTTCAATTGTCATTTCTGCTCATGAAACATACCTTAACATAAACAATGAAAACATATGAAATGGATTAAGTCCGACAATTATTTAATATATTTTCTGTTTATATATTATTTTTATAGATATTTATTTATTTAAGTAAATACTCTGTTTTTTAATTAAACAGTATTAATTACATTTACTAGTCAGAATGTTATGGTCAGATATGTTTCATGAAAAGAAATGATCAATTGAGAAAAATCGCAGAAGTATGAAAATAGTATATATATATATATATATATATATAAAATATATATATATATATATATTTATATATAGATAGATGATGATAGATTCTCCCGTCATTTTCGATGTATGAGTGTCTTTCAGTTCAGTTGTTATGTTTATGTTTCGTATGAGACAACAATCCTGCACGGGATTTGCAAATAAATCCACACAAAGCACATACTGGAGGAATGACCATCATATCGGCTGATATATTAGCCCAAGATTTAGTGTTAATTCTTAATTCTCTCAGATGGTTGAGACGATTCTTTTCAAAGTTAGTTATACTTTGGTAGCAGGTATTTCCCCAGTTTGCTTGGTTTTGAACAGCAAGTTCGAACTCCTCTATAGGGATGTTTGCAGCAATTAAATTGTATTTAAGTTTATACATGAAGTGTAGCCAAGGACGGCCTATGTTACGCTTACCGTGCAAAAGTTGGCTATACATGATGTTGTGGTGGGATCCACCTAATCTGCATAGGTGACTACCAACTATATAAATAATGGTTGGTACCGGAAGACGAGGGAAGTGGAATCACGAGATCCAACTAGAGACTCTGATCGACTGCGACTAGTCAACACATTCTCCAGGAACGTCTTCCCAGAAATATACAGAAATACTATATGTACTTATTGTGTACACTTTCTTGTTATAATACATTCTTGTTCTAAGTACATTTTGTGTTGCATTATTATTCCATGCAATAGGCGAGATTCAACATTGAGTCAAGACTCAACACATGAGGATTTTCAGCATCTGATCATCACTCATTTTGATGACATGACCAGCCCATCTGAAGTGTGTTTGCATCAGAAAGGATTTAATACCACCGACACCACATTTGATGAAAAAATCGGGGTTAGAGATTTTGTCCTATCATGTATAACTGCATATTGAATGAATGCAGTGTTTATGAAAAGCATCAAGTTGATTGACGCGCATCCTGTATAGCATCCATGATTCTGACCCATAAAGAAGTGTGGTGAGAATATATATATATATATATATATATATATATATATGTGTTCTTTCTAATTGTAGATGTGATAGAGTTAGTCTGTAGGACAATATATTTTTTTGATTCATTAGGCATGTCAGGAGGGGCCATTTTTCTATTTTAGAATATTTTATGAGACTTTTGTTTCACAGTGAATATAAAATAATTAAGGTACTGAAGAAGCTTGAAAATGTTTTCAATGTATTTCACCTCTTTGTTTAAATAGTATCCCTCATTCATGTACATATGTAATTGCACCAACATGATAAATTTAGTCCACTTAAGTCCTAAAGGATGAAATGCATTGCAAGAAAACTTTTTACACACACACACACACACACAGACACACACATATAGTTAACTGGCAGCAAAGAGTCTTTCTTTATTCTGTTTGAAAACAATTTTGCTCCCTGAAGATAGGCAAAGACGCTGAAAATACTTGGAGAAACACTGTCAGAAAATGCATCTATAACCTTGACTCATCAATAAAAAATACTTGCTTGAAAAGAAGAAAAATTACCAGAGAGAAACTTCTCAAAAGTGAAGCATCTTATTATAATTCTGCTTGTCTCTTGTTAGCACGACCTTTATGGCCTGCCAATACCCCATAAATAATGAACTAAAGTGGAAAGTGAGCAAAGACATATCAGATATACTACTTGGTTTCAGTGATAAATAAAAGAAAGATAAAGGTGTTTAATGGCTGTTT
>OZ038479.1:84098557-84126057 GCA_964036315.1 Acanthosepion esculentum | reverse complement strand
AAAAGAAAAAACAAAATATGCTTATATCACCTGATTTCTTAAAATGTAAAAAAAAAAAATTGAATTGTAGTTATTTTTTCATATATTATTATTTATTAAGAACTCCAGATTACAAATTTTTAAAAAAATTATTTTTTTAAATTATAAAAAGTCATGTTGTACAAGCACATTTTGTTTTGGCTTCTGTAGGGGGTTAATTTACAATTACCGTATTTGACGGCATGTAAGACGCACGAGTGTATAAGACGCACCCCAATTTCAGCACAGCAAATCAAGAAAAAATTAGTAATTAGTAAAATTATTAGTAAATGGTACAGCCTAGGCTATATTTATGGGGTATTATTTTGGTTTAACAAGCCGTGATAACAATTAAATGAAAAATAATAGGTAAAAAGAAAATGAGCTTATAAAAACTTTATTATATCCTTTATAGGATCTGTACAACCTGAGTCTTGTAAACGTCTTATTGGAATAATTAGGATATAAAAATTCTGATTGTATTTATACCAATGCAACTGGAAGTTATTGCAAGAAAAATATTATTGAAACAGATATATTTTACAAATATATAATTTGAATTTATTGCATATAATTTTAGCAAAACAAAGTACTAATATTAAACGTGATGAAATTAATATAATGAATATTATCAATGATAACACTTTTAATCTGCATCATAGCCTTTTAAATAATGACAATAGGTATATGAAAGTTACTCTAAAGTCTAAGGTAACAGGAGTTGCCAGGTAGCTAATTTTGGCTGATTATCGCAAATTTTAAAATTACATATGGCATATAGGACGCAGGGGAATTTTAAAAGATGTTTTTAGTATAAAAATGTGCCTTATATGCCATCAAATATGGTAATTTACATAGCAAACTATGAACTTTTATAAAATTTAATTTAAAAAATTTTCTTTTAATATTCGTGATCTGGAGCACTTAATCTATATAAAAAAAAATGTTTAAAAATGATTATTATTAGTCGCAATTCCACCACTTCTAAATTTTGTTCAGACGACTGAACTTTGTGTTAATCATGTTGCCAATCAGCTTTACAGACTTGTTCAGGGGTATTATTTATAAGGAAAAAGAAAATTCTTTTTTGTCTTGCTAATGATATGCCATCTCTAAAAGGCTGTAGAATGAATTGGCTGAAATTTCATTGTAACAATACCAAAACTAGAAAATAGTTTACTTGTCTCACTAATCTTTTCAAACTTATAGATAACATATTTGAGTTATTTTCTAAAATAGATGAGACCTTATTTAATAAATCTAAATGACATGTTTTTTTATATGAACCTTGGTGTTCATGTTTATTTTTGAAAATTCATTAAAATCAAGAAAAATATAAAGAAAATTATGGTCAGCAGAAACTGACACCCATAAAGTATTTAATTTAAAAGTGCTAAAGGATATGATCTTAAAAATTATATAATACAAGAATATGTTACAGTATTGTGAAAACAGGTAAATAATGCAGCACGGTTTTTTTAATATATTTTCTCATCATTGCATAAAAAACCTTAAAAATATAATTAAACATCAAAATAAGGTATTGTTTAAATTATGGCGATATTTGAACATTAACCTTAAACAGTTTCAGGAATCATCATATGTGTATTTTGCTTTGATGGCTTAACAAATGAATATTAATGAAGAATACATTGTTCATCTGCTACATTATAAAGTAACATTCATTGATCCATTTTTGCCTGAAATTCTGGAATTGTAATTACTTCATGAATTATTTAGATGAGTATCCTCATCTTTGTTGTTTTTATCACATTTTAGATGATCTCTTCTTTGGCCTTTGAGTATCATCTTCGATTCTTAGAAATATTCCTCCTTAATGAAAACAATTCATAGATCAAAATGTCAGAAGTCTTACAACTGTGATTATATGTGTCCCTCAAGCACATACTCAACTAAGATTTTTTTTTAAATTGTCCAAACACACTCATAAACAAATTTCTTCTTCAGCTTTTCTTTTATGTGCCATGTCACCGCAGAATGCGACCAATCATAGCTCTCCACAACTTCATATCACGAGAAATGTTTTACCTTTTGCTATCACCTCAATCACTAATTCTACAATCCACATTCACAAAAATCTCATCAGATAGGTAGCCTGCTCCTCCCCCTGTAACTTTTTCCATGGAGTGTCAAACTCAAAAACCCTCCTTCCCAGAAATTTCAGCTATATTTTTCTGAGTCTGAGTACAAGTATATTTTTTGTTTCCATTTTCCTTAAGGCTTCATCTCTACTTCTGAATGTCACACACATATTCTCTCTCTCTCTCTCTCTCTCTCTCTCTCTTGAGCATTATATATATATATATATATATATATATATATATATATTTTCTGTTTATACATTATTTTTATAGATACAATTATTTAAGTAAATGCTCTGTTTATAATGAACATTATTAATTACATTTACCAGCCTGAATGTCCAAGAAATTTTGCAGAAAATATATGTGTCCTCTGACAGGAATTGAACCTGTATCCTACACAGAACTGTCATTTGTTCTGACATGCTATACTACTTAGCTACAGAGGAAGTGTCTGTTTAGCAAAATGCAAATTACTGTTTTTAAACAACAAATTTCACACAATCTCTAACCAGTGATATATATATATATATATGTATGCATATATATATATATATATACATATATATATATATATATATATATATATATACATATATATATATATATGCCACCACTTGCTGTTGACCTCAGTCCACTTTTACATACATGCACACACTCACACAAATGCATATCTATATATATATATATATATATATAAATCATTTGAACAAAATGCTCCAACTTTCAATTATATATATATATATATATATATATATATATATATATATATATATATATATGAAGAGAGAGAGAAAGAGAGGGTGGGAGACACACATAGATAGATAGATAGATAGATGGCTCATTCCAAAATGTTCAAAATCTAACGAAATAATTCATATTATATATACACATACTCTTAGATAGATAGATAGATAGATAGATAGATAGATAAAAGTTACATTATACAAAGTGGCAACAAAAGTGAACTTCCTACTCTAAATCTGAAATAATTTAAACATGATTTCAAAAAGGATATTTTTTTAGAAATGTTGAACCAGCAGATAAGGAAACTGTTTTGAATAATTCACAGAATAATGACAAGGCTTCATTTCAGAATTTCTGACAAAATCAACTTGGAAAAATCTTTTTGATGTTCTTAAAAAATCAATAGTTCCTTTTTGTGTTTCCATATAAAAAAAAAAAGAAATCCCTAAAAATAAATGTCAAGGAAAACTGAATTAAAGCGAAAAGATTAAAGAGTGAGAAAAAAATATGTCAAAGTCGTTCCATTAATTATTCTGACTTCTCTTTGTTTCTTCATTTGATTTCTTTTCAGTGAAAATAATGTGGTTAGAAATAACAAAGATGAGGATAGTTGTCATGGGGTGTAATGGGTCATTTTTTTTTATTCTCCTGTTCAATGATTAATGTGCTGTATATATTAAAAGAAAGTGAATACATGAATTTGATTTCCCATTTAATAAAGTTTATTTTATGTCTTGATTAAATCCTAATGAAAAGAAAACACATGATAATAAAATATTCTTATATTTACATGTTATTTCAGTAAAGTTTGTTGCACAAATCTTACCCAATAATCTAAAGTAGAGATTCACCAAAGAAGAATATTTATGTGCCCTAGACCCAATCAGAAATAAATTTAGCTTGATTTTGAAGAAGGTAAATTAAAATATCTTAGTATTAAAAGGTATTTCATTAAGACAGATCAAAGTCATCAGTAAATAAATCAGTGTTATTGGTGAAAATGTATTTATTTCTCTATTGGATCATGTTATTTAAGTCATGGCAATTATGTGTGAAAAATAATATCACCCAAATGTCCACTGAGGCTTCAGCAGCACACCGCCACTCGATGGTCAACATTTTTGATGACGTCTCTGCATAGTTGCTCCTCGATCTCACCAGTATGCTTTATTATCTCATCCTTCAGCTGTTGAATTTTTGTTGGCTTGTTGTCATAGACCTTACTTTTGAGATGACTGCAAAAGAAGAAATCTAAAGGCATCAAGTCACATGATCGTGGTGGCCAATTGACTTTGCTGTTTTGAGAGATGATACGACCTGGGAACTTCTCATTGCATTTCTGTTTGAATGTCCATTTTTGTAACAGGTTTTGATAACTTTAGCACATTCTTTGACTGTTAATCTTTCCATGGTTGAAATTGCCCCAAAGTTGTTAAATCTGAAAGAAAAAGAAAAAAAATCATTAGACACTTAAACTTAATTCACATTTAACATCAGTTCAAGTTATTGGAACACCCTTTATAAACAAATGAGAAAACTGATTAACATAAACTCCAAGCCTTTTAATCATCATAGTGAACCATTTATTTCTTCTGTCAGCATGGCAGATGCTAACCTCCAGGAGAGCAATTCATTGTACGTTCTTGGTAATTAAAATAGTAATATTCGCTGTTTCTCTACTAGGAAACACTTGGCATTTATTCATTGAACAGCTTTCAGTGGAAATTTAATAAATCTTTCTCTTAAAACATTTTTTCTGGAAAACAGGTTTCTAAAATTCGGTAGCTATTATCGGTCTTTCTGTTACTGATGGGGGTTTCCTTCCTAACCTTTTATGTGAAGTAGTGTAGAATGTCAACATCTTCATTATGTTATTATTTTAGTTGTTGCTACTGTTCGTAGTCCTCAAGTAGTGTGGTTTCTTTTATTTGTTATAGTCCTTTATGATTCCATAGCAACAGTTCACAATGTTCAAAGAAGCATGATTTTTGTAAAAAAACCCTCAGATTTCACTCACTCAAAGCCAATTTTAACCATAGATCTAACAAAGTGGTTGTATACAGCAGACAGCTTTCTGAATGGGTTTGGCGCCATGCATGACATCCATATGAAAGTCTCGATCTGACGAGAAGAAGAACATGACCTCAGTTTTCAGGTTAATGTTTTAGTTTGGTAGAAATTTGTGGTGTTGGGGGAAACTATCTCTGGTGCAGCCTATTCTGTATTCAGTTTCTTTTTCTCCTATACTAAATTTGTTATAACTGATTCATACATCAAGGTATTTGAAGTGTTTAGTATTTATTAATTTCCCATCCTGAATGTTTATACAAGGATTCAGGGAATGTGCCATCGCCGATTTCATTCCAATTCCAGATCATAGTTTCTGTTGATTTTTAAGGGTGCTGATTTTCCATGCAAGATCATTCTTATCTCAACCACAATTAATCCAATACCTATGTCATCAGCATATCCCACTTCATCATCAGTACATTGGCCTCAGGAGAGAAAGCAGGATCATTGTCTTCTGTTGATAGATTCATTTGGGATGGGGTATGGAACGCTTAAATGGACAGTGTCCCTCTCTCTACATTTATGCTTGTAAATGTGCAGGGCATAACCAGGAAAAAAGATTAAATAGACTGGGGCTCTTATTTCTGCTTTGTCGTACTCTTGATAAAGTTTGAAATGTTTCAGTACAGGGGTCCTCGCCAGACATGTAAGATGGTGTAGATTGACAGTTCCTCTATTAGATTGATGTATTCAGTGGATTTGGAGCTTGGGAGGTGGTTTGTAATGAATGAGAAGATGTAGTCTCTTTTGATGTAGTCATATGATGCTGTGAAGTTGACAAAGGCTGACATACACTTTCCTATTAGAGAAGTAAACAATTTCTTGGAGTTGTTTGATGACATTATACATCCCTTACCAAAACGAAAATGAAGCTGGGTTGTGAAGCGTTGACTTTCATAAAATGATGAGAGTCTAGTTTATATAATGTTCATTATACTTTGACTATGATGGATCCAGTTGAAATACCTCTGTATGTATGAGTGTTCTGAGAGCTACCTTTCTGTTTCCATAGTGTATGTCCATGATAAACCCTACTTTTTGTGTATGTATTTCTGATTCCAGACTTCTTCCTTACAATAGATCAAGTTATCTTCAAAAGTTCAGCCTCAATGTCAGGTGATGCTTTATTATTCCTTAGTTTCTTAATAGCTTTCTTAATTTCCTCATCAGTAGGTTCATTATTGTTTATGTTTGGAGACAGACTTTGTAATGATTGGATATATACTGGTACATGTTCTGTTTCTGCAGGCATTTTAAGTTTAGTGTGGTCCAGGTAGAAATTTGATTCAAAGTGGAGTAATTATATTGAATCAACTGCTAAGTCTACTGCTTGGAAAATTGGTTCACCACATTTTGCCAGATAATTTTTCTAGCCAGAATCCATCTTGCACATTGATAAATCTACCATTTATCCGTGAATTGAATATTGTTGCCATATCTGGTTTGGTACCCCTTCTATGTATTTCAAAATTATCAATGAAATCCAAAGAAGAGTCTGTAATTAGTCCTGACCTGGCATATTGACCTCAGTCACTTTCTACCACTGTGACATAGTTTCCCTTTGTCTTTTGTACAAGTATTTTCATGGCAATTGTTTTCATAAACTTTACTCTTCGGTACCTCGACCGCAGGAATCTAAGGGTACTCCTAGATTGGCAAATAGGTCTCATCATTTTACTGTTGAAACAGCTAACCATAACCATAAGTTCTAGTCTAGTCATTTCTTTTCTTGTACTCTTTTCTTGCTTCCCTACCACCTACGATCTTCAAAAATTTAAATGCATCATCAATCTCCATCTTCTGTCATTCAAAATCCTCTTGTTTTATTGTCCTTTCTCCTCACTTTCTCTTTTCTTGTCATCTTTCACTCTCAGTAACTCCTTGCATCTTAGTGACATTATCCCCTTGCTTTAGGTGAATTGATTTAAAAAAAAGTTATGACACAAAGAGCAACAACCCAGAGTCGAGTATTTATTTGATTTTATTCACAGAGTTGGGTCAGTGGTGCACACTACTGCAATTTAACCTTAGAGAAGAAAAATTGATTTCAAATTTACACAAATTTATCTATATCCCTACCACTGCTATGAAATGAGGGTTAAGATTGTTTTGAAATTGGAACTAAATGGACAAGTATTTTTCCTCAAATGAATAGGAAATGATTAAAACAAGAGAGCAAAGCTTGAATCTTGTGAGTTAAATTTGTCTGTTCCATGTCAGATTGGCACAGGAATTTCTGCAATTTCAGTATGATGAAACTCTATCAATTATCTTGAAATAATGATGCAATAATATAATTCACTCTTACAAGTAACATAATACACTGACACACACACATACATACACATATATACATAGATATATATAGATAGATAAATAGCTATACTTTTAGCCATTATCAAGAATGAATTTTATTTTACTTTTAACTGAATATATGCATTGTTTTATGTATGTATCTAGAGTTATAGGAATGCTTTATTTTCCAAACACAGTCAGCACGTATTCATAGTTGATATTATTGAGTGGTGGCATTTTCTTTTTTATTAATAATGCTTCCATTATTTTTAGACTTTTTGTACATGTGGATGATGCTGTTATTTTTGTATTTTCAAAGGGTATTTTGCGAATAGATTTTGTTAAGTCTCCATGTTTATTTAAATGAGACCTAATTGAGCTATGGCCAGAGAGATGTAATGTGAGTCTTCTTGTTAATCATGTTGTAGTATATCCAATAGAATTATTTACAAATTTGGATTGGTCAGGAACACAGTTCCTTAAGGGACATGTAAATTTGTAAATAGTATTGGTTCTCTGTAATGTAGATCTTGAAGGTGAAATATTATTTTTGACAATGAGGTTAGGAGTTTTTAATTTTTTGAGAGAACTGGATTTATTCCCTGCAAAGTGGTCAGCCATTATGACAATATCATCTTAGTGTAGAAGCTTAAATTTTTCTCTTTCTTTACCCAACCACTTTCTAATAATGTTTTCTAACCATTATTCTCAAAAAGAAAACTGCAGATAATGGAAACAAAGTAAAAATAATTGGAAGAAAACAATAGTTTTGCCATAACTGAAGATTACTGTGGGAAAGAGAAAGCCATTTAATAAAATAAAATCATTTCTGCAACATAATCAGATATATATTAGTAAAATCTGTGATTCTCAATATTCATGCCATCATATAAAATTGTATTCTAAAGAAGAAAAAATACATCCTCAGAGAAATTTGCATGTGACTGTCAGAATTCAGACTATCTCTGTTGCAAAATAGAGCAGAAACACAATATAAATTCTTGAGTGACTCTTGGGCCCTGTATTGCATGAACAATAATATAAAAATAAATCTGATAACAAAATAATAACTTTGATGATCTACTTCTACACACACACACACACACACATAGATAGATAGATGGATATAGTATGGATATAGGAATCAATAAAACATAGTGACTGTCAGTCTCATGCATTAATGCAATCTATATTGTGTGATATTGTCCTGCTGAAAGGTGGCACAATTCTACTCTATGAAGTGTCAACAGAACTGTTTAATTACTATTTATGCTGTTAAGGCTGTTAGAAAAGTCCATAGAAACAGGTGTTAAAATACCTTTGTATATTATTATTATTGTCACAGATTTTCAGAAAAACTTACCCTAATCATGTGCTATGTCACGAAAATAAGTATGGCTAAAAACAAATAAAGCAGCATAAATATATTCTTACTGATGCTGTCAAAATTTTTCAGAAAATTTCATACAAAATGTGATTCAGCACAGGAACAATAAAGAAATAACAAAGTAAATTATATATCATAACTCTTAATGTTGTCAAAACTTTCTGCAAGACATTTTCAAAATTGAAGTTATATTATGAAACGAGTGACAAAATAATTTTTGTTTCAATACTGTTTATGCTGCTAAAAGGTTTTAGAATAGTGGTAGCTAATAGTAGAAATATATCATATAAGTAATTAAGTGAAGTGAAATGCAATTTATTTAATATTAACATATACTTCAAGAAAAATGTAGCCAATGTATGAGGTCAGATAAAAAAAAATACAAGAATTTTAAAGATATTTGAACTTTCAAAAATAAACAGAAAAAGAGAGAAAATTGGGATTAATCTCCAAAAGGAATATTTTCATGTGCCTGGTTTACCCAACAATTGCCCCCAGGGTCCTTTCTCCATACAGTGGTCGACCTCAGGTCATGAAAGAAAGGAATATTGCTGCCAGTATATGGTATTGAAAATAACTGACAATGTCATATAAGACAGTTGGAGTCTCTGCTATGAGAAATGTTCCACCCACACCCTTGCCTTTCCATCTGAAGACCTTCATACACTTCAATCCTTACGATGTAAGATTGTAAAATGCTAATAAAAAACAGATAAAAGCCAGGAAGATATCAAAGTCACGTTTCAACATTTTTTCTAAAGTTGAAAATTTCATCAATTCTCTTTAGCATGCCATCAGTGTATTGCCAACAATCTATTTAAATATATATATATATATATATATATATATATATATATATATATATATATATATATATATATATGTATATATATATATAAAACATATATGATTTCATGACTAAAAGTTTTTTTCAAGTTGATCAATTCACTTTAATATGCCATCAGTGGCAAAATATATTCTTGTATACATACCTGCACATGATAAAAGCTTCTAAATCCATATACATGCACACAAAACACATACACACATATATGTATATAATTATATGAATGCATATGTATATTTATATTCCAGTGTATGAAGTTACATTCCAACTTTTAAAAGTAAATTTTATCTTCTATACATTTTTACAATTTTGATGTAAATAAAACTGAAGTACATATGTGTACATAAACATATATATATATATATATACATACATACATACATATATATATATACATGTATATACATGCCACCTTACAGATATGTGACTTTATAAATGTAAATAAAATACAAAATTGTATACACATTTATATCTAATCTGTTTATAAGTGGCATGTATTAAGTTAACAGTACTACTTATATGTATGTGTGTGTATATATATATATATATATATATATATATATATATATATATATATATATATATATATATATATATATATATATATCTGTGTATGTGTATACATAATATTACTAAGCATATAAAGATGCATAGACATGGATTTTTTATGTTCACACAAGTTTGCAGTCTTGTATCACAGCTTCTCTTGAATCTTGGCGACCGGAGTTCAAATATACGCTTAGTCTATTGTGTTCACTTTTGCAAAAACACCCATGGCGAAGGTATAAATCCATCTCTTCACTAGTAATAGAGTAAACTGAATTTTCCTGCTTTGGGTAGAGCCAGTCTAGAAGAAAGGCTGCTTTGAATTCTAATCTCTGAAGAATGCAGTGGAGAAACCACTCCACCATATTTGCCAACATGACATGGTAATACACAAAGGATAAAGAAATGGAATCTGTGTAGTGCCATGATCACCTACATCATGAAGGACATGGCAGGCAGTTGAAATAATATATATATATATATATATATATATATATATATATATATATATAACATGAAGTAGACACTGTGGCCAACTCTAAGTGACTTCTTCTGCTTGGTGCTGACCTCAGTATCCACTTTTATATTTTTATATTTACATATGCTCTATCTCTGATATTGAGCACTTTTACCCATAAATATAGCATCCCTTAAAACTATATTTATATCATTTTTATCATATATATGCATGTATCTAAAATTATCTAACTGGGCAGGAGTTTCATTAGAGACAACTGATATGGTAACCTTTTCAGTCTTTAATGAAACGTGTGTGTGTATGTATATATATATATATATATATATATATATATATATATATATATATATATATATATATTTCATGGATCTATCTTTTTTAATATTTTAAAAAAACCTATTTGGCTTACCCTTACCACTTCCAAATTTGTTAGTATGATATATATATATATATATATATATATATATATATATATATATATATATATATATATATATATATATAAATATAAAAGTGAACATAGAGGTCAACACTTAGAGGCGACAGTCTGTTTCATGCTAGTGCAATCGTCAGGCAACAAGTTGCCTGACGATTGCACTAGCATGAAACAGACTGTTGCCTCTAAGTGCTGACCTCTATGTTCACTTTTATATTTACACATGCTCTATCTCTGATATTGAGCACTTTATCCCATAAATATAGCACACTTTAAGACTATATTTCTTTACACACATATATATATATATATATATATATATATATATATATATATATATATAATTAGGAAAAACCATAAAAATCCATTGTCAGTAATAAATTTCTTTTGATGATTATAGGTATATTCATCTCATCACACCAACTACATTTTATGAAATTATTATAATTTGTTCTGTATTATACATTGAGCTCTCACATAGACTAAAAGTCCTCTTTGGAATAATCCCAATCAATTACAATTTGGTATTATATATATATATATATATATATATATATATATATATATATATATATTTCATACAATTAGAATTAAGATACCATTACCAATTGTACAAATTTTTTTTTAAAATAAACACTGAACGCTCTTTGTGAGTCAGTTTTAACATTTAATATTTCAAATTCTATATTGGACTATTAGTTGGACTTGCTTGTATTATACCAATGGATTGCTACCTATATATATATATATATATATATATATATATATATATATATATATATATATATATATATACACGCACATGTCCACAGCCTCTTGAATTGAACAGCACTTTTTTTATATATTTTTCAAAGCTGCGCTAAATCATTTACACTGCTTGCTTTTTGCCTTGAAACTAAGATCAAAGTTTCATTCTTTTTCATTCATTAAACATATTCACCTAAGTGGTGTCTCTTCATTTTCATTTAATGTTTAAAAGACCTTAAGACATTTCAGTGTTTAAAAAAAGTTATTACGTTTCTAATTAAGTAACCTTGAAAGTCTACATAAAAATTTTCACAAAGCTTAAGTGGAATGTTTTCTAAACAGACATTCTGACTGATAGAAAGAAAATATAAACTTAAACCTGAATGCAAACGTATGTCCACATGTATATAAGTTTACATGTGTCTGCATGAACATAAGTATGTCTGTATGTAGATCCGATGTCCAGGTAATCAATAAATCTATTTATTTATTTATTTATTGAATATGTGGCCCTGATGAGCATTTCAATGCAAAACTCTTGAGTCATTCGTTCAGATAAGCTACTTGAACTTTTCTTGATTTATTGAATATTGAATACATACATACATACATATATATATATATATATATATATATATATATATATATATATATATATATAGCATAAACACCCAATTTTGTTTCATTTATTTTATCCAGATATTATATATATATATATATATATATATATATATATATATATATATGTAGTATTGAATGTTAAAGACAACATAGTCTTGCATATTTTCTTTTGAATTTTCTCATATTCTCTAATGAAACTTTTCAAAAGAAAATATGCAAGAATATGTTGTCTTTAACATTCAATACTACATGTTTAAAAGAAAAGTTGCTGCCAAATTACACACACATATATATATATATATATATATATATATATATATATATATATATATGCATTAAAACATTTATAATAGTTCTATACATATCTATATATATACAAACACACACACACATATTATATATATAAAAATGATTGTTGGTAAAGTTTTCAGCCCACTAAAGAGAATGGTAAAGACCCATGAAAAATAAACATTATTCCAGATTTTCATCCTGCAGTGCACCATACTTGCCAGATTGTTTCTCAGGTTTCTTTAACCCTTCCCTATCAAAAATGCTGCTGTTTTTGATATACTGAATTTGAGATGTGTGTTAGATGAGAATATTTCAACACTCTCCCGTATTTATAATATATTTGTGTCCAAACAAGTTCGATTAAATACAACCAACAAGATTTGTCTGTTTAATTTTTTTATTGCATTTTTCTATAATTTTATTTATTTTCAAATAAGACGTTTATGCGATATACTGGGATCAAAATTGTGGATAAACTCTCTGAAGTTCATGTTTCTTCTTTCATTTTTTCAAATACTTTTGACTGTCTCAATCATTTTCAAGAACAGTGTGGTAAGCATGATTCCATTAGCTATATCCTGGTATTCTTTAGAAACCTGGAAGCTTAAAATAGGGACATCATGTGTAATAGTTAATGGGAGTGAAACCACTTATATTAAATATGACCTTTGAAGAGTTTATACACAATTTTGATTCCAATATACAACTCCTTATTTGAAAATTGGAAAAATACAATAAAAAATTAGACAGAAAGACCTTGTCCATTATGTTTAATCAGACCTGTTTGAATTAATACTTGCTGCCTAAATACACCTTAGTTAAAAATATATTAGGGAAAATAAATACTCAACAAATGAAAAAAAAAACAATTGCATTATTTACTTCCACATTTCAAAATGCGTTTCATCTTTACAATAGTAAATATGAGCAAAAATGTCAACAATCAAATTATAATGTAAAATTATAAAACATATATTTCCCAAAGATGAATTAAAAAGTATTCAATGCTTTCTAAAAGGCACAATTAAAAAAAAACTAATGCTTTTATAGAATAGCCTTTGTTCACAATAGCTGATCACTCACTTCCTGTGTGTAACCATTAGCTTTGAATATTCTTCTGTTGGTATTTTGTACTTCATTGCAGATCTTCTCCAGTTTGTTCAAATCACAGGTTCACAGGCATGCACACAAATTTCAATTAGGTTCAGGTTAGAAAACTGACGTGGTTACTTCAGTAGGATGATTTTCTTATTTTCAAGCCACTGTTCAGTTGCAGTGGTGATAGGTTTAGGATAATCATCCATGTGAATCATCCAATTGCACTTGATTTTTAAGGTCTCAACTGAGGTTCTTGTTCGATATATCTCAGTACATCACTCCATTCTTTTTTCAAATAAGTGAAACCATCTTCTATGTGATGAAAACCATTTTCATGCTTCACAGTTGAGACGGTCTTTTCTGCCTTGAATGGGACTTCAAGTCAGATAATTCTATCTTAGTTTCATCAGATCAAAGATGATTATTCCAGTAAGTTTCTGGCTGATATAAATGCTCATTTCCAAACTTCAGGTGTGTCTCCATGTATGATTTCTTCAGAAATGGTACTTTTCATGCCCTACAAAATGGCACACTGACAGAGCATGTTGCTGACAGCTTAAATTGAAACTGTTACCCTTGATGCTTGGAGATTTCCTGCCAAGCCTTTGCAAGTAATCCTTGGCTGTTTCTTTGCCATTACTAAAATCTTGCTTACAGTACTGCTGGAAAAATTGCCAGGGGCAACAGATCAATGACTATTCACATTTTCAGCCATCTTCCTTCCACTTTCAAACTATTAAAGCAAGAGTGCATATATGGAGTATATTTTTAGCAGTAACTCTGCAATGTTTACCCTTAAAGATTTAAAGAATGTTCCTTAGTTTTTTAGTATCATAGTTGCTACAATGATAACAGTTAGTGCTCAACTGATACAACATACCATCATCTTAAGAATGTTAACGAAGATTTAGAACATTCTAGATTAATCTGCAGCTCCTAAAATTTTACATTCTCCAACAATATACACTTCACTGGGCATTGAATACTTTTTTTTCATTTTTTTGAAATATATATTTTTATAATTCTATGTAAATGCATTTGTTGGAACTTTTGGTATTGTAAAGATGAAATCTACATGGTGCAATTTTGAGGTAAATACTACATGATTAAGTAAATAATACAATAAACTATTTTTTGAGGAATGGATTAAATACCCATTCCCGCCCCCACACACACATATGTGTGTGTGTGGTTATCCTTGATATTGAGCATTATATATATATATATATATATATATATATATATATATATATATTATGAAATGGACAAAGTCCGACAATTATTTAAAGACATTTTTATGTTTAACATTCGCTTTATAGATACAAGTATTTAAGTAAATGCTCTGTTTATAATAAACAGTATTAAATAACATTTACCGGCCTGAATATCTGAGAAATTTTCATAGAAAATATTCATCCTCCGACAGGATTCCGTATAGGATACAGGTTCGAATCCTGTCGGCGGACAAATATTTTCTATGAAAATTTCTCGGACATTCAAGCTGGTAGATGTTATTTAATACTGTTTATTATAAACAGAGCATTTACTTAAATACTTGTATCTATAAAAAGAATGTTAAACATAAAAATGTCTTTAAATAATTGTCAGACTGTCCATTTCATAATGTGTGACGTCATTTGTTTACATTTGATACGCCATGAGCAGTTATGAATGTTCGTGAGAGATTCATGGAAGATTGAAGTTTATAAGCAGTAAATTTGACCTTGCCAGCCGAACGATCCTCAGTGGCTGAATCGGTTAAGGCACGTCAGGCTATATGACAGTTCCGTATAGGATACAGGTTCGAATTCTGTTTGAGGACGAATATTTTCTATGAAAATTTCTCGGACATTCAGACCAGTAAATGTTATTTAATACTGCTTATTATAAACAGAGCATTTACTTAAATACTTGTATCTATAAAAAGAATGTTAAACATAAAACTGTCTTTAAATATATATATATATATATATATATATATATATATATATAAAGGTAAAAGACAATGGGAAAACTGTATTATTAGCCAACACGTTTCATCCAATGTGGATTTTTTCAAGGCAAAAATGAAATTCATTTCGTTTTGGGCTTGAAAAAGTACACATTGGATGAAACATGTTGGCTAATAATACAGTTTTCCCATTTTCTTTTACCTTTATACTTATTGTCTTTTTCTACAGGTTAGCTCTGAGAAATTTTTCATATATATATATATATATATATATATATATATATATATATATATATATATATATATATATATATATATATATGTATATATATATATATATACATTTGCACACATATGCCCATGATACTTTCACACATGCATCCATATATCTATATAGATTTATATATCTATATCATTTTTCTGCTTGTGTAAGTGTTAAGTGCAAAGTTAACTATTCTTCGTGATATTTTTGTTATTTCTTTTTTCTTGTGCGTCTGCTGCACTATTGCTCACCGTAACTTTAATTCAGAGTCATAAATCATACAAAAACCTTCAGCCTTCATTTTCATAAAACCTCTTCTTCACACAACATTTAAGGAAGGGGAGAGTGAAGGACACAAAAAATATATAACCCTTTCTAAACTCTAGGGATATAATGTCCACTTAGAGTGAGGCAACTCATTGGATTTTGCCTGATATCACAGTCCAACCATTAAAAATGATTACAAAAAATACTTAAAATATATATATTATCAGGAATAAGCAATGTTATATAAAATTGCTTTATATATATTTTTTTTCCTTTGTTTTTATACTAATTACTTTATTAAATGCTGAACCTGTGAAATAATATTATCAATAATAAAGATCTCAGATGTGAACAATATCTTGTCTGCCATTAAATATCCATTTTTATCATTATTTTCTTTTATACAGCTCATCATGTGAATGTTATCAATACTGACCTGTACAAGTGACACTGATGACTTTAAAATTATAAAAAATTATAAAGCAAACTTTTTTCATTTTTTTTAATTGCAGCATTAAAATTTTTCCATAAAGTACTTTTCTTGATTTGTAATTCTTTCACCTGAAAATGAATATTATAATGCAATTTGCTTTCTTCTTTGTTTAAATGTCATTCCTTTTTCTTCTTCATCTTGCCCTTTCTCTTTTTTCTTATTGTTCATTTGGTTTTATTTTCCTGATGTTTAGTAAGATTTTAGAAGAAGGTAAAAGGTGAATACAAAAGTAGGATGTTGTGGAAAGACTAGAATAAAAATTTTAAAAAACATCACTAGCAATGAAAAGATAATGAGAGAAAAAAGACCTTATAAATATAACAACACATATTACTTCCAATTCTTGAAGAAACCAGGATTAGATTAATAAGTATATTTTTTAAAATAAAAACAAGTTTCAAACCTTTGAGTTAAAGACAGTCATATTTTAAAACAGACAGTAATTTAATATCAAACCACAAATAAGAGTTTATTCTTTCATATAATTTTGAAATAAATAAATACATACATACATGTATATATATATATATATTTTTTAGGGGATGAAATTGGTGGTGAGAAGTAGAAAGGTTGCTTTCCTATACAATTCCCCCCAACCCATAAGAAATTGCAAAGGAAGGTAACTCTTCCATGATTTTCATACCAAATATTGATTTTTCTGCATAACCATTAACCTAGATTTTTTTATATTATAGAAGTTGTACTCAAAATTATGCCTCCATCAGTAGACATACAAGATATTGATTTCTAGAGAAGATACCTGTTAGCCAAGAATGTAGATATTCCAGAAGTTGTACTCAGTTTTTTTTCTCTCTCCACTGCCTAATAGACATGCAGTTGGAAAGAGAAGCTTGCCTTTATGTGTGTATGAGAGAGAGAGAGTGAAAAGTGACATAAAACTGCAATTTGTGAATATATCTAAGTCAAAGGGAAATAGTTCTCTTCCTAATAGGAAATTTTATTTCCATCAAGTTTTGTTTCAAAGGGCATTTTTGAAAAAAAATAAAAGATGAATGCTCTTTTTTACCATTTTTTACTTAGAATGAATAAAATAAAATACTTACACATGCCTATACATACACACACATGAACGTACACAAGTATACATCTATTCACTGACAAAATATGACCTATAAATATATATATATATATATATATATATATATATATATATATATATATATATATATAAATGTGTTGAAGATCACAATGAAATGTGAAACTGACAGTCACCATCCAATGTTGATTCCTGTGTCCACCTACATTGAGAGTAACTCCCTATTCTGCAGACCAGATATTTATTTTTCCACTGTAATCTTTTTTTCTTGTCAATAAACTTAATTCAGTAGTAAATAAAATCCATATATATTGACCTCTATACATGGAAGATTCCAGACTTTTAGCCTGTCTGGAAAAAATCTCAAAGCCTAAAAACAGCATATGTACGTAAATATAACTCTCTGCAAATACTCATGGTTTGATGACAGAAGTTCTTCTTCACACTGCACCAATTTAAATTCTTCTCCTAGATTGGCAGCTACCCAGGCCATAGAGTTCAGTATTTGCTGTTTACCCAACAGCTAGGGGAAAATGGATTCATGCCTCTTCCAAGAGCACTAACAAACAAAACAGACTTGGTCAAAATTTAAACTCTGTTGCCAATTCTATTTTCTATGCTGATGAAAACTTCTCTGCCAGCATATATATATATCCAGGAAATGTTTCTCGCCAAAGTCAATCCTTCAAATCTACAAATCAACCATTCGCCCTTGCATGGAGTATTGCTGCCATATATGGTTTGGAGCCCCTTCTGCTTGTCTCAAGGTCCTTGATAAAATCCAAAGACGGATATGCAATATAATTGGCTCTGATCTGGCATCTCATCTGAAGTCGCTCTCTCACAGATGTGCCGTTGCCTCCCTCTGTCTTTTTTACAAATACTTTCACGATAACTGCTCTGATGAGCTGCTTTCACATTCAACTAGGCTGTCATCTCGCTCTCACCCTTTCACTGTCAAAACTGTTAAATGTAGCCGTCTCTATCTACTCCAATAGCTTCATGTCTCACACTTCTCGCCTGTGGAACTCCCTCTCCATTGCTTGTTTCCTTGATAGCTATACTCTCCAACTATTCAAATCTAATGTCAATCGACATCTCCAGATGTCCTGATCTATACCCTAACCTTCTCTGCATCCTTTCCTCTATCACTCCTCTTTGCTCTCGCTCCAACTCTCTGTAACCCCTTGCATGCTAGTGGCTTCCCACCTTGCTTGGGGTGGAATGTTTAAAAAATATATATATATATATATATATTAATTATAATACACACACACACACACATGTATTAGATGTTTGGGCAGTAACTTTTAATTTGCACAAATTTGGTTGAAGACAATGATAGTTCTTCATTTTATATTTCCATTTTCTATGTTTTAGATCATTAGTTTCCAGGGAGAATTAGAACATAAATTGTCCAATGTCTTCTGAGTGTTTTCAACTTCATAAATCATTATCTAATAATATGTTTTTTCTTTTGTATGTGTGTTAATAGCGCTGTGTATATGTGTATGCATTGTGTTTCTTAAACAAAGAACTTTTCTTGGTATTCAACCAAATATATATATATATATATATATATATTGTCATTCACAGACAGTACTGTTTCGCTGTATCACAGCTCCTCAGTGCGACTAGACATCCGAATGCCTCAAGCCAGGATTGAAACACAACTAATTTGGTGTCAGTCAGAGCTATCTTCACTCGGTAGAGTTACACAACTAAATCTAGCGTAGTGTTTTTACAAATGTAAACAAATGCCAATCAGCCAAAGTGCTCCATTATATATATATATATATATATATATATATATAGAGAGAGAGAGAGAGAGAGAGAGAGAGATAAAAAGTGGATATTGAGCTCAACACCCAGCAGTGACAGTCTGTTTCTGATCCATACAGTAGGATTTGTTCAATCAATATTCGAAAGGTTTGGACTTTTAAAGAGCGTGGAAGGTTCAAGTGCCAAATCTTGTGAAGTTTGTTACAAACATCCCATACAAGATCTATATGGATGTTGAAGTCTTTTTGGGAATCTATTATGTGAGATTCAAGATATTTGAAGTCCTCAACTCTTTTGGTGGATGTGTTATTGAGTGACTTCAACTCAGATGGTTCAGGGGAGGTTGTGATATATTCTGTCTTATCTTACGTTGCAATAGAGACCTAACTGGTCTCTACTGCAATGTGAGTAAGACAGAATATTTGTCATTGCACTAAAGCATTTTAGCATAATGACAAAGAAAGTCGAAATGAAACTTAATTGTATATTGAATGTAGTAAAAACAGAACCCGTGAATAGACTTATACCAAAGCTTTATTGCACTTTACTCTGACTACTTGTCTGCTGGCGGATATTACAGGGTACTTTTTATACCTCCTAGATCTTAAAGGGAGGTAACTGATGATTTATCAGTACAGATAGAGACATTAGTGTACCCATATCAACCCAATTATAACAATACAGTAACTTCAGCATATGGGTCATTATAGCAGAGCAACCAGAAGAAAACCACCTCAACTAGTCAGCATTCAGTAGAAAAAGCAGTAACTAGTTTATAAAATGTATCAAAATAGACCGAAGGATGTCAATACAGAATCTTCATCACATGTTATGACAGAGCAACCAGAAGAAAGCCAACTCAACTAGCCAGCATTCAGTAGAGAAAGCAATAAGCAGTTCATAAGGCATATCAAAATAAACCTAAGGATGCCAACACAGAATCTTTATCATGTTATTACAGCAGAGCAACCAGAAGAAAGCCACTTTCAGTAGTGAAAGCAGAGAACAACCGAGATATTGTACATTGCAATATATTCAAATGTGTTTTCATTTGGTTATTTTTTTAACAGAACATGAAAATAGGGCTGAGGATTATCAAGAATATTATTTGTAATTTATGCGACATGCTATTGAACATTTCCATTTATGCCATTGAAAGTGAAACCTCTCATATGTATTGAATAGATTAATTCAGAAAAATACATTTGCAACTTGGCGAGAGGAACTTATCAAGTATTCACTTGACAGTTATTTGAACTAAACCCCTTTTTCCATGAAGGATTTAACCTGATGCTATATATAAGTTCTGTCAAGATGCACATTTCTTCTGTTGAACTTTCAATCTTTAGACTGTTTATTTCACTGTTATTCCTTTCAATGTTTAAAAAACAAAAGGAAACAGGGATGCTCAAATGTGTGCACTCACTAAATATAACATTTATAGTAATAAGCCAGATTTTTTTAAAATAATTCATGAAAAAGAAATTATATGGTCACACCACCACACAATACACATGATAATAAGATTGTATTCAAACATGAAACACTTCTGCCACTCGGTGTTGACTTCAGTGTCCACTTTTATATTTACACATATTCTATCAGATATTCAACACTTTTACACATAAATATAGCATACTTAAAATCTATAGGTAAAAAATGACAATTGGAAGAATCTTAGATTTTGCCGACGCGTTTCGTCTTCCGACTTTTTCAGGGCAAAAATCTATAGTTTTATCATATACATTTGAACTAAAAACTGACACCAGCAGGATCTGCAACCAATTAAGCAACTCTCATGATCAATGAAGTTAGTTTCCTGATATGAATAGTATTCAACATGTCTCTCCTATTTTCAATAGTAAATTAAGGAAAAGGTTCAGAAAACCTTTTAACAAAGGACAATTTGGTTCATGCTTTCAGTGTAGTCCGATTGGGAAACTCATAAGAGATTATGACACTTATTTAATAAACTTAGTGAATGTTAGAACTTGTAAAGTTGCTCATGGCAAGTTCAGATTTAAATTTGCATCATAAAATATTCTTAAATTAGATTCATAGAATAAAGGCTCGTTTTGAAAATGACTGTTTACTTTTTTCTTGTCTTTGTAACTAATTACATTAAGTTTGTCAGATTTAAACTGGCCAATATAATTTTATTCTACATAAAAAAAATATTTTACATAAAAGATGACTAAAATGATTTTGCTTCAGAAATGATACTTAGAAATTTATATTTCATTTAAGAAATATAATTTTATGAATATTTCCTCCAACAAAAATAAAGAAAAATAAAATACTTCATTTTTTGCTGCCATTCAGTTCTGATGCTCCTACTATATTGTTGTAGCATACCTATGGATGATAATGGGTATGTCCCCATTCATATAAATACAGTAGTAAATACTGTATGTTGGTCTGCAGTTGGAGATTCATTGCGAATCACTTGCCTCACTTCTAGCAGTTGACTAATTCTTCTATGCACTGCTGGCAAATCTTATAAATTTTGTCCTTGCCCTAAGTATTATCGTTCATTGTCAACCTTCGTGTGATTATTCTATTCAGTAACCTTTCTTAGGATACAACATATATATCATAAGATTCTTGACAAAAGAAGGGTCTATAATATAATCAGTCCTGACCTGGTATATTTCCACTGCCATGGCCTGGCTTTCCACTGTCTTTTTTATATTATCATGGCAATTGCACTGATAAGTTTTCCTCCTTGGTACCTTTAACACATGAATTTAAGCATATCACAAGATTGGTAAATAGGTCTCATTGTTTTACTGTTGAACTAGCTAAATGTAACCATAAGTTTTATTCTAATAGGCTTCTTTTCTTGCCTCTGGAACTCTCTTCTGATTTTACTTTTCCCTGCCACCTACAATCTTCCACAATTTAAATGCAGTCACCATCTTCAGTATTCTTTTTGTTTATTGTCCTTTCTCCTCACTAAAGTCTTCTCATCTTCTTTCAGTCCTAGTAACCCCTTTCATCTTAGCGGCATTATCCCCTTGCTTGGGGTGAAATGACTAAAAAAAATCATTTAAAATTGAACAGTTTACTCTTAAAGGTATATCAATTTCATATACAAAAACAATCTACTAATATTTAAATAACAAACCAGGTTTTCTTGGAAATGTAAAACTTTTGAAATTTGCAGATTGTTATAGCTAGTAACAAACAGACAAAAAAAGCTGTTTCTTTATCAAAATAAAGAATTCATTAAGGAACACTATTTTTAATAATACATTAGTACTTTGTTAGAGTACCTTTTGCAGACTTTCAAACCCAAAAAAGAAAAAAATGTCCTGGTCTCAAAAAAAAACTCTTTAAGTTATATTTCAACCCTGACCACACTAATCTGAAGATGCCAGAAGTAGAATATACACTAATATGTCCAAATGTTAAAATGTTTGTCTGCCTCCAAACTTAACAACAAACCTAGCGATGAGGAAGTCAAGAAGAGCTATAAAATAAATATGAAAAATAATAAAGAATTACTTGATATTGAGACTGAACTTTTGAAAGTGACTTTCTCTCTCCCTGAATATATAAACAAGTTTCTAGGTTTCATGAAAGAAATCTGGAATCCAAAGCACAGCCCAGAGCAATGCGAAATATGCACAATGGAAACAAAAAGGTAATCCTGAAGACCCTCACATGTATAGAGGTATCTCAATTGGATTCAGTTTGACTTTTATTTTGGTAAGAGGTGTAATGATGGTATATATGTTAAGAAGCAACTCCAGGAAATTGCATACCTTTTGAATAGAAAAATTGTATCTATGTTCATCTCACTGCATCATATGACAACATCAATAGAGACTTTGTTTTCTCCTCCATTAGAATTTAACTTCAAGCTCTGATTCTGTTGATGTCTAGATCTGATAAAGGAAGTATATAGTTTCACAAAGTTGTACATGTTTGGCGAAGACCCTCATACCAAATCATTTGAAAACTCATTGAAGGTACAAGAAGGAAATGTGTCTCAATCTATTTAATCTCTTCTTAAACTATGCTCTGCACATATACAAGCACAGATGCTAAGAGATGGTCACCGATCATTTAAGTATTACATACAACAGCCCAAACAAATCTACTAATCGAAAACAACAATCCTGTTTTCCCTTCCGAGGCCAGTCTACTGGTGACGACAGGGTGCTATGCTGAGGACATGAGTGTTCATGGATGAGATAAGAATGATCTTGAACAAAAAAAAATCAACATTTTCTGCAAAGAAGTAAAATTCAAGATAAACCTTTCTAAAAACCAAAACTGTGATCTGGAATTGGAATGTAAGCAGAGAGGGTACCATCATAAAAATTCAGTTCATGGAATTAATAATACTAAACAATTCAAATACCTCAGTGCATGGATTGATTATGAGAAATTAAGTATAAAAGATAAGGAAACTCAATATAGAACAGGTGGTTTGAGGAGTCAGTTATGTGCCATGCTTAGGCAATCATGTATCTTTCGATACATGACTGACGAGGCAGATTTTTTTTCCTACAGTAGGTTGCCATTTCTTTCTGTGGTAGACCAGTTGCCATCCAGTCTGTCCTGCTATTTACCCATAGCTGGGGGAGAAGAGGATTCATACCTTTCCCAAGAGTATTTGCACTTAAGTGAATGTAATGGATTCACTTAAGTGCTAATACTCTTGGGAAAGGGCATTAGCACAATATGAGGATTAGTTTTGTTGAACACCACAAAATGTTGCAAAACAAAAACATTAAGCTAAGAACTCAAGTCATGTACTTAAGTAGCTTCATAGAATCTAGACTCTCATATGGATGTCGTGCATGACATCCAGTTCATTCACAAATATCTAAACTCATTCGTCTTTGAGCAATTGAACAATGTAGGTCTTTTACAAGACTATCGCTTCTTAATTCTCATGGATTTAATGCTAAAGAATCACAAAGAACTTTACCAAATAACAGACGTTCAAAAAATTCAATGGCAGCAACAACTAAAATCCACAGAACATGTAACTCGAATAGAAAAAATAATAGAATAATCAAGATGTTGACATTCAACTCTACTTCAAACAAATAGTAAGGAAGGAAATTCACAGCAATACTGGAAAGAACAATAACAGTAGACTTGAAGAAACTATTTTCCTAAAGAAAAAGATTAAAAGAAAGATTTCATAACTTTCAGCCGGCAGTAATTCTAATTGTTCAGTCAATGAATGCTAAATTCTTCCATATAAGGAAACATTTCCATTTTTTTCATTGTGGTAACAAACCAATGACAATCATTCAGAATTACTAGTTCCCACATTGCAATAATCACTTACTTCAAGATTTCATGGATAATATTATCTTAAACTCTTCTTGGTGATTCGCCATAGATTTTCTATTAGATTTGCATCTGGGCTATTTGCAGACCAATCAAGAATAGTTATCCTCTTCTCCCTAAGCTATCCTTTTGTACATTTCACTGTGTGGAGTGGAGTATGATCATGCTAGAAGATGAATTTATTGTCCTTATACTTGTTCTCAATGTATAAGATAAGGAAACAATCTAGGACATCCTGAAAGAATCAATCAACCTTTTCAAGAAATAGATCTTTCTGACACTGATGACAGGCATAGAACTGAAACCATCACAGATTGAGGGAATTTGGCACATTTTTCAAGCATTTGGCACTGTATTTGTTATGAAACTTTCTTTAGGCATTGAGGCCATGATCACTGAAGGAAATACAGAATTTTCATTCATCACTGAAAATGGCCTCGTTCCATTTCTCAACAGACCATATTTAATGTTCTCTAGCCCAGATTAAATGCTTCTCTTAATGCTTAAAACTTAGTAATAGCTTCAAAATCATCATTCTTTTGCCCTATCCCAGCTGATGGAGTTCCTAGGGTTTTGTGGAGGAAGAAACAGCTACACCAGCATCATTTAAGGCTTTGGAAAATGCACAGTTGGCAAATCAATTTGGAAATAAGGACCCTATTGATATTTACCTCTAGTTGTTGTCTTGACTTTGGAACCACAGTTGGACCATTTTTGTCTTGTTTTTTTTTAGACAACAGACCATTTTTGTCTTATTTTTGAGACAACAGACGGAGCACATACCACCTCAACAGCTATTTTTTTTTTAATATTGCAAGCTTCCACAATGTGTGAATGATAGCTTTTTGTGCCTCTGATATTTTCTTTAATTCTTGACATTTATGATTCTGGGTGACAATATTCTGATCACTAAAGGTTCCACTCTTTTTATGCCAATACTTTGACACTGAGAAAACTCATGAAACAACCTGATATTAAATAAATTTCAATTTTCAAAAAGGAAATGCCAGATTGTTTGCATATATCAAACTGATATACTGTGAAGGTTAAGCTGTTCAATCTTACCAAATTCGAGCAAGAAATAATAAAGTTATTTGCAAAAAATGGGATAGTCCTTTTTTCTGAATTGTTGTAATTTAAAGATGGCATTTAGAAACAACATATGAAGCATATGAAAAGAACATCAAATGAGGATTGAAATTGTTGTGAAATTGGAACTAAAATGGACAAGTATTTTTTTTTCAAAGGAATAGGAAAAAATAAAAACTAGGGTGTCTATTGAGTTGAATTTGCTAGTTTCATTGTGCTAAACGGCATGAAAAAGACTTCTCGGTCTAATGTTCTCAGCTGACATGAAGTAGAAAGACTATATTGAATCCATTGCTAGGGTAGCTGCTAAGAAAATTAGTTCACTGTGTTGTGCTATACAAATTTTCTCTCCAGAATCTATCTTATGTATCTATAAGTCTACCATTTGTTGGTGCTTAGAATATTACTGCCACATATGGTTCAGTGATCTTTTATATAGCTAAAGATCCTTGTTAAAATCCAAAGTTTTGTCAATATTAATGGTCCTGATCTGGCATCTCAGCTTTAGCCACTTTGTCACCACCATAAATTTGTTTCCTTGTACCTTTTCTACAAATACTTTCATGGTAATTGTTCAGATGAGCTCCTCGCTATGCTACTTAGACTTTATGAATTTAATGCAGTACTAGACTGGTGACATGGTCTCATCAATTTACAGTTGAGTTGGCTAGATGTAACTCTATGTTCTATGCTAATAGTTTCTTTTCTCACACTACTCACTTGTGGAACTCCACTCTGGCTCCATGCTTTCCAGCTAACATTAATCTGCAAAAATTTAAATGCAATGTCAATTGCTATCTACTGTCCTCCCGATTACTCTTCTTTTGTTCTCACTCTATAGATATGTTTCTGTTTTTCTAAGTCTTAAATGCCCATCAAACCCTTGTGTCTTAGTGGCTTTACTTCCTTGCTTGAGGTGAACTTGACTAAAAAAAAAAAGAATTGGGAAAAAGGCACAGAGATTTCTTCAATTTCATTAAGTATCAAATGCAAATAATGATTCAATAATATAATCATCAAATACGTGTACGACAATGATGATGATGGCTACCTGCTAATTAAATGAGCATGACCATCACTGACTTATAAATTTAATAAAATATTGTTGGTCCTGAGACCAGCAGTAAATTTTTCACACTCCTCACATGTCAGATGCTATGATTTCAAGGAATGTCCTAATTGACTGTCTTTCAACATATCCACATCAATGACAGGATAGCTCTAGATTTGACAGAAAGACTTACCCACACACTTAGCAGAAAAACTGTGACATATCTGGATTGATATTACCACCATTTCTGGCTGCTCTCTGTGTTTTAACCCAGGTATTTGCACTGTCTTAGAAGCAATAGAAGCCAATGTACACCATCTTTCTCCACCTACTTCTATTACATGCCACCATTTTCCAGTTGGAATCATCAATTTTACATAGACTTAATGAACCCATGACATATATTTTTAAATAATGTCCACCTAATACAAGGCCTAAGAGACACTCAAGGTAGAGACTTACTAAATGGTGTTGATGTATAGACAGGAGGTGGAAGTAAGTGCAGATTATTGGGTTATGTTTGATAGGTAACAGTGGACCCTAGATTTGAAA
>OZ038479.1:84013557-84096057 GCA_964036315.1 Acanthosepion esculentum | reverse complement strand
AATATTAGTGGTTAATATACACATACATATATATACATATATCTAAAATATATAAATATATATACATACATACATACACATACATACATACATACATATATATATATATATATATATATATATATATATATATATATATATATATATATATATAAAAATAATTCCAAGGTATCCAGGTAGAACTCAATGGCCAGGACAGAGTAAGGATATAATAAAAAGGCTTAAACACTAGTACTCCATGGTATAGCTTATGACCACATCATTTTTAAATCCTGGTTCTTGTATAAGCACCAAAGTTAAGGAATTTCAAACCTGGTCTGTATGGAGATGAGTGGCAACTTAGGAATACCAGATGCTGTAAGCTTGGAAGTGCAGATGGTGTAATGGATAATGGTTGGGAATTGTTAATTGGAGAGCCAAGTTCCAATTACAGATAGGTTTGTTATGCTCACTTATGCACAGATCCTCTTGGGAAAGGCATGAATCCACTTCTCCCTCCAGTATAATTAGTAAGACTTGTATTACTAAATCATTATTAATTCCTCCCCGCAAAATATTCTTAAATCTAAAAATATTTTCTGGCTTTAAATAAAATGGAAAGGATTTGTAAGCTATGACTGAAATCAATCAATCAATCCACACACACACACACACACACACACACACACACACACACACACACACACACACACACATGCTCACACACATGTATTTATATGTGTGCGAGTGTGTGAGGGAAAGATTTCAACCCAAACAACTTCTTAAAGTCCGATCAAATGATTAAACATCAGATGATTATTTGAAGGTCATCTTAATTGGCCTGAGAGCCTTTCAAGCAACACTCCTGGTATACAGACATAAAGACATAGGATTAATACAAATATAAAATTTGTCACTTACTTAATTGATGATATATTCAGCACCAATATATATATATATATATATCAGTGAACATTGAGATCAACATCCAGTAGCGACAGTCTGTTTCATGCTTAAATGCAATCATGAAGCTTGAAGATTGTGTTTAAGCATGAGACAGACTGCTGCCACTGGATGTTGACTTCATTGTCCACTTTTATATTTACATACACTCTATCCCTGATATCAAGCACATTAACTCAGAAATATAGCACAACATAAAACTATATTTTTATCATACATTATATATGAGACTTGGGTACCAAGTGTGTTGGTCTTGCAGCAGCTCTGATTTGCTGGATCTGTGGCACTAAGCCTCATCCGAGTTGTTATCTAGTTCGGTATTGGGGGATATAACATCAGTGCTGTGCACCAGTCATCGTAGATGGTTTGGTCATGTCCAGCAAGTTTTGTCATGCTTCAGAACTGTCTAAGAGTTCAGGGTTTCTGGTCACAGAGGTTGAGGTAGCCCACATTAAACCACTTGACTAGCTAGGGTGCTTGGAAAGAAAGAGTGAGAGCTAGTTGAATGCTGTCTACTTGATATATATATATATATATATATATATATATATATATATATATATATCATGTAGTGCAAACTCATTTTTAAAGGTTTGCATACATTTGTAAGTGATCTGGATTGATTCCTTGCTGAGTAGTCATGAATTGCACACAAAGATCTCAACATAATATCATCTTCATGAAGAAGGTTAAATTTACCCCCCCCCCTCCACTCATTCTAATATTGTTTTTCAATCATCATTTTCGGGAAGAAAAATGCAGATAATGGAAACAAAATAAAAAATAATTGGAAGCAAAGAATACTTTCGCATATAATTGGAGATTTTTGAAGAGTCAGAAAAAAAGTAAATTTTCATAATAAGATTTTACACTGACAAAAAAATAGAGATAGTGATCAATTTAAATTCTGAAGGAAAAAAATATTCATTGTGCTGATAATAAGCCAGGTATGTATAAAATTTACACACACACACACACACACACACACACACACACACACACACACACACACACACACACATATATATATATATATATATATATATATATACAAGGTTTGTCTGTTTAATTTTTTATTGTATTTTTCCAATTTTCTGATCAAGTGTTGAGTATTGTGCTCGTAGTTGTGGATAAACTGATAAACTGTGTGAAGTTCATATTTTACTATTTTTGTTCAAGTACTTTAAACTTTCACAGTCATTGTCAAGAACCAATGCGGTGTCTGTGTGGTAGTTAGAGTTCCTTTGTTTTCATTTTGGTATTCTTTGGGAAGCTGAAAAGTTTGAAATGGTCTAGCATCACATCATGTGTAACAGCTATTGGGAACAAGATATGAAAATTAGAAAAATACAATAAAATATTTAGCAGACAAACCATGTCAGTTCTTTTTAATCAAGCTTGTTTATGTGTGTATATATATATATATATATATATATATATAAAGGAGGCATGGTGGAGTAATGGATAACGGGTTGGATTACATGCTAATACCCTTGGGAAAGGTGTGAATCCTTTTCTTCTCCCTCCAACTATGGGTAAATAGCAGAACAGATTGGGTTCTATAGCCTTGGATGGCAACTGGTCTAGGAGAAGGACAACTCTGAATTCAAAACCTGCAGAGGGTCATTTGGGGAACTTGTGGCACTCAGTGCACCAGGTCTCTGTATTCGTCCCTTCAAAAAGTGTGAATGGTCCTGCACAAAACCTTCGCCACTATAATCAAATCTCATGTGTCGGCGTTGGGCTTTCAGTTTCTAGGAACTGATTTGCTTGACCCTCAAACGTCGAATTCGATGGGAGAGTCGATGATATATATATATATATATATATATATATATATATATATATATATACATAGTTAAATTAAAAAACAGACAACCTTAAGTGTCCATAGATTATATTTTATAAAAAAAATATTGACCCTGAAGATGCATAATGATGTTTGAAAGCACTAGGTCACCGTATGGACAATACATATTTCGAAATCATTTTCAAATAAAAAGTCTCATTAGAGAATATGAGAAAATTCAAAAGAAAATATGCAAGACTATGTTGTCTTTAACATTCAATATATATATATATATCAAAGGGGTTCTAAAAATTATTAGATGAAACAAGTACTTTCAGATTTTGGGAAGTGTAATCAGGCAAAATTTTTCAGTGGCCTTCATATCGTGATTTATCAATATTAGTTTAGTATAAGGTACCCAATAAGGATAAAATTCCGTCCAGTATTAATGGTCAGTTGAACTTATTGTTGTAAATATAAAGCAAACTATCAGATAGCTGTAGATCCAAATAGTCACAAATCCACTCTTCCCATGATTGGTTTTCTCCACATCCCCACTTGTTCACTGCCACTAACTTTATATGCATTCAAAGGTAAGTACACTTATCCATAGGTATCACATTCAGGCTATTCCATCAACCATTTTCTGTCATAAATGATAGAATCAGTCTACCCTGGTTTTTGTTTGTATCATAGACCAAATGGCATTGGCAGGTACATGTCCTCAGCCTTTTTTAAAGGTGTTGTATAGTAAATAGTACACCTCCAGTGACTATATGAACTAGTCCATAACTATAAATAAAGAACTCCAGGTCAGGTGAAGAAAAAGAAACAGTTTGGAGTCAGTCTTCAGACTAAGTAATACAGGTATCATGGGTAGTAGCCGAAGCATTACTTATACTATAAGCATTATGAAGTGCATTATAACAGTGTCGATGAAGGATTCAGAACTCAGGTAATTTACAACTGCTGTGACGAGGATTTAGAACTCTTATGACTTATAACAGTAACAAGGATTTAGGAACTCATACGAATTGTAAACTGAAGTTACAAGTATTTTGGAAACTGAGTGAACAAGTATGGAAAAAATATACTTCTTGCTTTGAGAAGAAGGATATGGGCAATGACAAAAAGTTTTAATGATGTCGGTTCAAAAAAATTTTGCTTTTCTTGTGTAGAAGTAAAAAAAAATGTTTTTCTCTTGGGTGTTGGAAAAAAAACATATTTTTGTGAATATGGAGCCAATTTTGGCTTTGATAGTTAAAATTCAACAACAAGAGAAACAGTAACAACAAAATCAACAGTTGCTAGAACTACAAAAACATGAGTTGTTGAATATAATTCTGAAGAAAACAAAAATTTTTCAATGTCTCTTATGCTAGACGCTGCCCAATACACCATATCAGAATTTGTATACAGTCCTGATGAGGGACTGACTTTTTCTGCATATTTTCATCGATATGAACAAATATTCAGAGATGCAGCAGCTGGGAAGATGAGAGAAAAACAAAATTGTCGTTAAGGAAAATAGCTTCGATAGAGTATGAAAAATACTGCAACTACATATTACTGAAAAAAACATGTGAAATTGGGTTTGAGTAGCATTCTGATGAAAATCTTTAGTGACAAGAGTTCTCTGTTTAATGCTCATTGGAGGTGAATAAATCTAAAAAAAAAGTGGATGAAGATTTTGTTATATATGCTGGTATCATCAACAAAGAATGTGAAAAGTTTAGAATAAAGGAAATTACTCCAGATATGTTCAAAGGGTTAATTTTCATTCAAGGTTTAACAGCTAAAAAAATGCGGAAATATGAGCAAAAATTTGAACAAGATTTGAACAAAATTGTAATATTACACTGCAAGAAATATTGGACAATTGCCAGACAATTCTAAATCTGAAACATGTTGCTGAAGAAATGCAGGAAAAAGAACGTGCATTGGTAGAAGCAAAAGATAAATGTGAAAAAGGAGGATAAATCCTTGTTTCAGATCTGGCAACTTACATCTTAGAAAAGACTGGTCATTTAAAAATGGAAAATGTTGCAAGTGTGGTAAAGTCACAGCGCAAAACCAAACCAAGAAAAAATTGGGAAGAAATTCAGACACAGCATTGTGACGGAAAAAATGGTCCCAGAAAACAGAAGGAAATTTGTGAATGTGAAAATAATGTGGGTGTGAAAATGTTACTGGACACTGGGTAGTGATATTTCAGTAATCAGTGAAACTACATGGAAGGAAATTGGAAAGCCTTTATTAAAAAGGACTTCCAAAGTTTTGATTTCAGTTTCTGAGAAATTATTTGTTTTGCCGAAATGACTTGTAATGTTTCATTCCATAATAACCATATAAAAGCTAAAGCTTATGCATTAAAAATGCTACAAATTCATTTGGTACTGACTGGATGGAACTATTTGAACTTTGGGATTTGCCAATAAGTTTTTATTGTAAAAACAGATGTGGACAAGCAATCAATTTAAAAAGTCAGAGCAAAAATCTTAAGGTGTTCAAAACTCAAGGTGGATTTTCAAGTCAAAAAAGGTTCAATGCCAGTATTTAATCCAAAATGGAGCATACCATTTGCAGCACTGGAACAAGTCAATGAAGAGTTGGACAGACTTGAAAGAATTGGTGTAATAGAAAAAGTAACCATTCAAAATAGGCTATACCAGTTTTTTTTTTAATTATAAAACTCATGTTTGCATGGTTTTCTTGACAGGATTAAACAGTTATTTAGAAACATATTACTACTCATTACAAAGTCTAGAGGAAATTTTTTCAAAGTTAAACAGTAGAAGGACATTTTCAAAGATGGATCTCTCTGAAGCATATTTACAAATCCAGATTGAAAATGAATTTGCAGAATTAACAACCATAAATATGCACAGAAGATCATATAAGTTTAATCAACTTCTTTCTGGTATAAAGGCAGCATCAGCTATTTTTCAAAAAGCTATAGATACCATACTTACAGATTGCAATTTCACAGTGGCATATCTGGATGACATTTTAATCAAAAGTGTATCTAAAGAACAACATGTTGGGCATGTAAAAACAATTTTGGAAAACTAAGAGTGTACAAATTCAAGAAGAAAAAAGTGAATTTTTTGCCAAAAATGAACCTTGGTCAAATTATTGATAAAAATGTTTGTTAACCAGATCTGTTGAGGGCAAGTGCAATTAAAAATATGCCTCCACCAACAAACGTGACTACATTACAATCTTTTCTAGGACTGGTTAATTACTATCAAATATATGTACATAATATGCATAATTTGCAAGCTCCACTGAATGATCTATACTTAAAAAAGGAGTGAAGTGGAACTGGAATGATAACTGTCAAAAGGCATTTGACAAAATAAAAAATTTACTATTAGCACACTATGATCCAAAAGGAGAAATTGTAGTGGCATCAGATGCTACTGAGTATGGTATTGGAGCAGTAATTTTGCACAAATACGATGATGGTAAAATGAAAGCCTTTGCTCATGCTTCATGCTTGCTTCTATCAGTAGAGAAATATTACAGCCAGATAGAAAAAGAGGTTCTAGCAATTATATTCGCTGTGAAGAAATTTTATAAATTTATTCATGGAAGAAATTTTAGGTTGCAAATAGACCACAGGCCTCTATTAACAATATATGGTTCAAAGAAAGAAATACCTACACATGCAGCTAATATACTAAAATACTGTGAATTAATTAAACTATGATTTTATTATGGAGTACCAACCATCTAAAAATTAGGCCATGTGGATGGATTGTCAAAATTAATAACTAAAAATGTGTAATTCATTTGAGGACCAGGTCATTGCAGCACTAAAATGTGAAATGGAAATAAAAAAACATTTTGTGTTACATAGTATGAGAGTTACCAGTTACCTTGGAAGAAATAAAAGAAAAAGTAGAAAATGGCATCTTTATTGCAAAAATCAAAAAGCAATTGAAAGAAAGTAACAAAGAATGAACTCCAGACTTAAATGCTTACTCACTATCTAATGGTAGAGTAATGTTCAGGTAAAGAGTTGTAATACCTAGTGTGTTACAGAAGTGAATATTGAAGAATTTTTATAGTGGACATCCTGGTATTTCAAGAATGAAATCTCTGATGAGAAGTTTTGTATATTGGACCAGAATGGAACCAAGATATTGAAAAACGAAAGCTTGTAGAAGTTGTTCTCTTGCAGCAAAACTACCTATCACAAAGATAGAACCTTGTCTAAAGACTGACACACCATGGTCAAAACTGCATATAGATTTTGCATGTCCTAGGGACGGTTCACATTAGTGACAGTGACAGTGAATTTCTTGCATGAACTGTTTGTGAGATATGGCATACCAGATACCACAGTCTCTGATAACAGAATGCAATTCGTGGGTAAAGAATTCAAAGACGTTTTCTATTGAACATACCGTATCACCCAGATAAGTGGAATGGTTTGTGGGCGCATTGAAGAAAGCAAGACTTGAGAAAGAGGAAGCACTTCAAAATTTTCTGACAGTTTACAGTGTAACACCTAACCCCAATAAACCATCAGGCATGTCGCCAGTGTAATTAATGTTTGCTAGAAAAGTAGAATTGGTGTTCACAAAGTTATTACCAAGGCAGAAAATACAAAAAGATGACAAAAATAACACCATAAGTTTCAAGGTTGGAAATAAAGTATTCTTTAGAGAATATAAGGTTGGCAAAGACCACTCAATATATATATATATTTATATTGAGCAGTCTGACTGCTGGTCTAGCGTTTATATACGTTAAAAGATTCCCTTTCTCTGCCATGCGCCGATAGTTAATGAACAGAGTCTCTGACTGATGACAAATCGGTCAAGTTTCAACAGTGGCTTGATGCAATCGGATGCCTAGCCACACTGATGTGCTGTGACAAAGCGAAACAGGCTATCTGTGGATATATATATATATATATATATATATGTAGTAATCTGATGTCTAGCCACACTAATGAGCTGTGATACAGCGAAACGGGCTGTCTATATATATATATATATATATATATATATATATATATATATATACAAACAAATTTTATTAAATTCCACCAACAAGGTCTATTTAACTTTTATCGTATTTTTCTAATTTTTGAACAAGACAAGATGCTGTATATCATGGAGAGACTGTCCAAAGTTCATCTTTGTTCTGTTGTTTCTGTTCAATTTTTTCTGTCTATCTTAGTCATTATCAAGAACCGTGTACTGCCAGTGTGGTAAGCAAGATTCTGTTGGCTACATCCTAGTATTTTATAGAGAGCTGAAAGTTTGAAACAATCCTAAGTGATGCCATGTGTAATGGTTAAAGGGTGTGAGATTGCAATAAAAAGAATGCATCAAATATTATATATTTATTTCATTATCATTATTATTATTGGTCATTTTAAATACACACTGATACTAAAGGTACTGTCTCCTCTGGTAAAAGACATTTAATGTAAGTTGTTTCTTTTGTATAATAATAGCTTCTAGGATTTTGAGTTTTTCCTTACACTGGGTGCTATACACTATTATCCACTAAAATTTGCCTCATGTTGATAGTTGTATTTTGGTTGGGTGTGGTGTGATGATATAACACCATTTGTTATTCTTTCTATTATATGAAGTCAGCCTGTACAAGAGGAAAATCAGTTCATTATATTGCTACCTTCATAAATGCAAAAGTGGTTTGAATTTTTATTCCTTCAAAAGATATGAAATGAGGTCATATAATTTTATATTGCAAACATTATACCAAAGAATATTATTTGATTAGTATCTGGTTTACATAAAACTTGCATAGCAAACTTCAGATGTGACTTCACATGTGATTTCTTTAGAAGCAGTATATTTCATTTTCTACAATGTATTGCTTACGCCATGTTGTGTAAATGTTATCCCTGATAATTGGAGATCTGCTGACAATTCTTAGTGAGTAATCCTTGGCTGCTTCTTTTACTATTCTTACAAACCTGCTTGCAGAATGGCGAGAAATCTTTTGAGGGGCACCAGATTGAGGACAGTTCACATTCAAACTATGTTACATTCACTTATGAACTATCAAACCACTAATGCGCAAAGGAAGTTGTAGATCTTTACCAATAGTTCCATAATGCTTACCTTTTAAGAAAAAGATGAACTACAATTTCCTTGAGGTCTGTACAATATTCTTTAATTTGCATCTTTAATTTGCATCATTATGACTAGCTACTGCTAGTGGCAAACTGATGTACTGGGCAATCATACAAAGCATGTTAATTACTTAGAACCTTTTGGAATAAGGAGCAACTGTTTAGAACCAATCATCTAAAAATTTACATTTTCCAATATTATTAGCTTACTCATTTCATGAATGAGTATCAAATACTTTTTTGATTCATTTTTTTTTAAATATATCTTTTCTAATTTTATAGAAACATATTTGTTAAGTTTTTCCTTGTACAGTGTAACCTGGATATAAGAGAATTGTCGAGACCGGAGAAGAAATATCTTATATCCGGGTTTCTCTTATATCCGGGTTTGGTTTATTATATATACATTAACACACTCTAATTTGGGACCAGAGCAAATCTCTCTTATATCCGAGTTTCTCTTATATCCGAGTTTATCTTATATGCGGGTTTGGTCTATTTTGTTTTATTAACACAGGCTCTAATTTGGGACCAAAGACAATCTCTCTTATATCCGGGTTACACTGTATTTACTATTTCAGTATTTTTCATTTTACCATTCCTGGCAATTCTTCTAATTATTCTAATACCTACTTAAAAAGTGATGGAAAGAAAAGGAAAAAAAAAACTCTAAATGAATTCAGCTAGATAAAAAAATAAATTCTAAAATTCCCAGCCCACCTCTCTTGTGTGCATTTGTAGTCCTACCAACATTAATTTCAACTTATAATATCTGTTTTATTATAAGAGTTTGCATTAATTTTGTTGGTGGTATGAGATTCTATTATTCAAGTGAAATGTTATTATGGCTCATTTCTAAGTATCTTTGACTATTAGGACAGCTAACTATCCCTGTAGCAGATGCCTGCTCAGGCACAGTCTACCTGTAGTTTTGTTATATACCATACCTATGAACACTAATGGGCATGTCTCAATCCTCATAAATATGTTGGAAACTATTGTAAGTGGGGATAATATGATGTCTAAGTAGTCCACTACCAGCAGTGGTTTACCTATTTCACACTGCTGGCAAGTATTGTATTTTGTTGATGTTATAAAGATTAACATTTCATTTCCAACCTCTGTTTTGGTTGTTCCTCATTCAGTAACCCTTTCTAGGTTACAACAGGTTTATACTGTAACAATGCTGTGAGCCTTAGTTACAGTTCCTGGAAGAAAATGCATCATCTGTCATGATCAACAGTTTAAACAAGGCCAGTATGCTCAAACCCTCAGTCACAATGACCTGTGACCTCCTGTTAGCAGAACCAGTGATGCGTAGTTCTGTCTACCAAAGTTCACTCAAAAGGCTTGAATCAACTTGTGGCATGGTTTTCAAGCCCTTTCCAAAGGTGCCACATGTTGTGATTGCCTCTCAAAATGTCACCTTCCTGACAAATCAACCATGTTGAGATTCAAACCCAGATTTCATGATCAGAAAGTGAATGTTATATGATATATAAAAACAATCATATTGTCAATAAACATAGATATTGTAGTATAGCTATTAATATTTATTTTGTAATTTTTTATTTATATAGATTACCATGACTCATGATAAATATATAACCTCAATAGTGAAACAAGATATCTAAAACTTATTAAATGATGGGAACACAACATTTTAAATTGTAAAAATACATATTCATAAGGAACTACGCAAAAATTTAGGGCATTTCACAAACATTTACTTTGTGTAAATGCTTACAGAGGCTACTGCTCACAAAGCATAGCAACAATGCTTGTACTACATTCAATTACTGTAGAAATTCTCCATTTCATTTCTTGTGATAAACCCATTTTTCCTTGCCAGTGACTTTCTTATCTAAAAATTATAATTTCCTGTATCAATCAAAATATTAAAAAATCTATTTGATTAATGACTATTATTCTTTCTTTTAAGTTCACGTGGAAGCCATTTTCCTATCTTTGAAATTTTTCTTACAACTTGTAAACAATCTACAAGAGAAGATGTGCTTATATTTTATGATGTAGACACTCACTCGTAACTTCCGTTAGGTCAACGAATACTCGTTATCACTTCTGAAATACTCATTGTAAACAAGATTTTGTAAAGGCAGATACTGGTAGTAGTAACACCTTCAAATAATACACTCACTAATAATACTTGTTCAAATGGTAATCACCAAATAGTAATTAGTAAAATGATCAGTATAGAGAAATAGTATAGTGGATAGTAGAGAGAATAGCAATCGCTTAGACGTCACACTAATTCCCATTTATATATTTCCTTTATGATCATGTGATCTACTTATTTAATAATGGAATCATCCATATTTGTTCACTGATGATCTGTGTTCAAACTACAGTGTACATTCAATTACTGTAGAAATTCTTTGAATCTTATATAAGGAAATGACTAATATCAAATATTCAAACAAAATATATCAGATAGGATACATAAAAACTAATTGGATGTTTCAAATTTTTATTGTTGACAACATTTAATTCAGTAAAAAACATCACCAGAACAACTGAAAAATTGTTACCATGGCAACCTTACTTAGAAATGCTGTGGTTAATTTGATCGTTTTGTGAAAATTTAACAGTTAATAAATTAAGTATCTGTGAATAAAATAAATAACTGTGAATAAATCAATGCGATTTGTACAGTGGAAAATGTTAAAATAAGATGTGAAATAAAATGATTTGATATAGGAAACTAAAATAAAGTTATATTAAGAAAAGTAAATTGAGTCTGACTAAAGAAAATAATGAAGACATTTAATTCAAATTATAATTTATGATAATATTATTTAGGTTTTAGGGAAAATATAGAATTAAGATAAAATTAATAAAAATATAATAAAAAGTGGTTAACCAGTATCTATTTTTAATATTATTTTCATATTATCTTAGCCAGAAAAGGTGGTATGTTATAAAATCTTACTTTTTGATGAATCAAATAGAATCATGATATCATAGCTGATTCTAGAAGATTTATGAGGAATAAATTCAACCATTTTACACAAGGTCAATTTTGGAATATATTCCACTATTTTTAATATCTAATGAAGCAGTTGTGTAGAATTTATGGAACTTGTATCTAGAGGCAACCTGACTGTGCCTTCATACACAGGAACTCACCTATAAGATTACTTGTCAGGCAATGAGTGAAGGTATGTACTGTTTGTTGCATTCATAACAATCATGCAAGTAAATTTTACAGATTTTGTGCAGGGATTTATGGGTCAATTATTGTATACTCTAGATTTGGTTCTCTACAACTTCTGGCTTTTCAAAAATGAGAGACAATGGGACAAGGCAGTTGATGGTGATCCTGAAAGAAGACTTTGGACTTTGCAGACTCTTTTGAAAAGTTGAAGGTACACTGGTATAAATGTATGAGATCCAGAGAGGAGTAATCTCAAGATAATTCCAATATCTTCATGCTTCCTTGACAGACTTTGTGTGTGTGTGTGTGTGTGTGTATATATATATATATATATATATATATATATATATATATATATATATATATATATATTCTTTATTAGGTTTTCTCAGGTACACAAACTGGTAGATGTAATAAACACTGTTTTAAAAAAAAATGGAGCATCTACTCAAATATGGGTATCCACTAGAAAATATTTAAAATAATAAAAATATGTCAGATTAAAAAATAAAATCTGTTAATTCTTTAGAAATTGCTTTGTTTACTTTTTGGATAAGAAACTGAACAGTGATGGATCTCAAGAAAAATCAGAATGAGTGAATATTCATTAAGGCAAAAAAAACTTGTTTGACTATGATACTCTCTGTAGCCGAGCAGTCAAAAATGCCTGATCATATGATGGTTTCTCCTGCAAAGGGAGATGCAAGTTTGAATGCTGCCAGAAGTCACATTTTTTGTAGCAAGTTTTCTCAAGACTGTTAGATGAAATAGACATTGCTTAAATACAAGTATCCCCTGAAAATAACTTTTAAGTAATATATATATATATATATATATATATATATATATATATGCACCCATGTATGTGAACATGTTCATTTTCTGTATTGTTAACTGCTAAAATCACATAATAAAGTGACTATATTTTGGTAATGTGTGGAAAGTGTAATGATTGTCAAAGTGGAAAAATGTCCAACAAATGCTTAAAGATCAGAAAAGCCACTACATGTGAAGATAAATGTCCAAGATAAGGAAAAGACTAAAGATCAGCAAATCCTCTAAAAGTGGGGATAAATATCCAAGATAAAAAAATGCCTAAAGATTAGCAAATCCTCTAAAAGTGAGGATAAATATCTAAGATAAGGAAATGCCTAAAGATCAGCAAATCCTCTAAAAGTGAGGATAAATATCCAAGATAAAAAAAAATGCCTAAAGATCAGCAAATCCTCTAAAAGTGAGGATAAATATCCAAGATAAGGAAATGCCTAAAGATCAGCAAATCCTCTAAAAGTGAGGATAAATATCCAAGATAAGGAAATGCCTAAAGATCAGCAAATCCTCTAAAAGTGAGGATAAATATCCAAGATAAGGAAATGCCTAAAGATCAGCAAATCCTATAAAAGTGAGGATAAATATCCAAGATAAGGAAATGTTTAAAGATCAGCAAAGCTTTCTACAAATTAGTATAAATGATCAAGATAAGGAAAATTTTGAAGACCCTTTCTGCTTACAAGAACCATTTTACAAATACACATAATACTTGAATAAACTCATTAAATTATTTCTTTGGTTTTCTATGATTTTCAAATAATAATTATTTAACTTAAAAAGAATTATTCCAGTTTTGATTTTTAAAATTCTATGAAGAATTGATCAATATTTTAAACTGGTTGCTACTGCTGACAAAACAAAATGGGTTGCATATGATTTAATCTGAAAGAGATAAATCTAAAGAATACACCAGATGTCAAAGAACTTCTCATGCCATCTATGACCATAAGTGATGATTTCATTTCATTCACATGTCAAAGAACTGGTTTACTTCTTTGTCTAAAAAACAAGTATTTTTTTAATGCATTATTTAAATAACTGTTTAATATAAAATTGTACTATAAGACTTTGTCCAGACATTAACAATTCATAATGAACAATTGCAACTTAAATATATTAAAACCTAATAAAAAACATTTTCTTGTCTAAATTCCATTGAAGTCAAGATGTTGAAAGCTGCACTGAATGATTTTCTTCCATTTCATTTCTTGTGATAAACCCATTTTTCCTTACCAGTGACTTTCTTATCTAAAAATTATAATTTTCTGTATCAATCAAAATATTAAAAAATCTATTTGATTAATGACTATTATTCTTTCTTTTAAGTTCACATGGAAGCCATTTTCCTATCTTTGAAATTTTTCTTACAACTTGTAAACAATCTACAAGAGAAGATGTGCTTATATTTTGATGTAGACACTCACTCGTAACTTCCGTTAGATCAACGAATACTCGTTATCACTTCTGAAATGCTCATTGTAAACAAGACTTTGTAAAGGCAGATACTGGTAGTAGTAACACCTTCAAATAATACACTCACTAATAATACTTGTTCAAATGGTAATCACCAAATAGTAATTAGTAAAATGATCAGTATAGAGAAATAGTATAGTGGATAGTAGCGAGAATAGCGATCACTTAGATATCACACTAATTCCCATTTATATGTTTCCTTTATGATCACATGATCTACTTATTTAATAATGGAATCATCCGTATTTGTTCACTGATGATCTGTGTTCAAACTACAGTGTTGGCAATGGCACTTTATCCATATACAACGTTATTTCAGGAAACTTGAAGCACTTCTAAGATTTCCTTCACATTATGCAAAAAGGGGACTAGGAATTAACCCAGCTAATATATTATCATAAATATATATATATATATATATATATATATATATATATATATATATAGATGACAAAATCACTTAAATCCTCTGATTGTTCTGACACATTTATATGACATATTTGTAAAAGTTTATTGCTACAAATGAGCAATACTTATCTCCTTGCTTTGATCTTATTATTGGAATGCACCTGAATCATATATATAAGCGATCTTTCTTAGCTTTGCCTTCAGCTACTTTGAGCTAAGTTTGACTTGATGTGTGCTTGTATGGGAGAAAACTTTTTAAAATAAAGTGCCTTTCCAAAAATTTCAGCAGCTCATAAGAAAAATCAGCAGATTTGAAAGCACCAAATTCTTGCATCTGCAACCCTGTTTATAACGATACATACAATGCAATAATTTATATGCAAAAAATATGTCATACACACACACACATATATATAAATATATATATGTATATATTATTCTTATTATTTTATATATATATATATATATATATATATATATATATATATATATATATATATATATATATTATATTATTATTTTTATAATATATTACTCTACTTTGTATTGAGCACTTTTTAAAAGTAAATGCTACGAACAGTGGAATTTTACTCCATCTGTCCTTTCTCTTATTTGTATGTGTGTGTATATATATATATATATATATATATATATATATATATATATATATGTATATATATAAGAAGGAGACATGTTGGAGTAATGGATAGTGGCTCACATTGAGGAAACGGAGAGCTGAGTTCGAATTCCAGTCAAATCGATTACATTCATTTACATGCTAAAATCCTCTTCTTCTCCCCCCACCTATGGGTAAATAGCAGGACAGACAGGGTTCTATAGCTTTGGATGGCAACTAGACTAGGAAAAGGACAACTCTGAATTCAAAACCTGTTGAGGATCGTTGGGGAACCTTGTGGCACATGGTGTAACAGGTTTCTCTATTCAGCTCTTCAAAAAGTGTGGTTGGTTCTGTACAAAGCCTTAACCACTATAATCAAATCACATGTGCAGGTGTCTGGCTGTTGGTTACTAGTAACTGAGTTGCTTGACCCTCATATGTCAAAACCAACGGGTGGGGGGAGAGTCTAGCAGCATATGTATAAGAAAAAATATACAAAACTGATAATTAAATAAATGAATGAAATAAAAAACAAAAATAATCAAAAAGAATATATTAGGTTGGTGCAAAAATAATGTCGTTTTTTGACGTTCAACTTCATGTGAGAAAACAACATTATTTTTGCACCAACCTAATATATACATATATACATATATAATCCAAAAGGTCATGACCATAAATAAATGTTATCTATTTACATACACACTTCCTCCAACCACCTGCCGACTCAGCATAAATAAGAGATCATGACTGCAAACAGACCTCAGCATTATCCCTAAACAAAACAAACTTGGAACGACTGATTTCCTCTTTCCTAACTTCTCTTAATCTCGTCATTTCCTCTATACACAACCCATTGTATATCAGTTCAGTTATGTGCCATGTGTGATACACGCTTAGGCAATCATGTATCTTTCAATACATGACTGACGAGGCAGATTTTTTCCAGCAGTAGGTTGCCATTTCTTTCTGTGATAGACCAGTTGCTATCCAAGGTTATAGAACTCAGCCGGTTCTGCTATTTACCCATAGCTAGATGGGGGGGTGAAGAAGGGGATTCATACCTTTCCCAAGGATATTAGCATGTAAGTTAATGTAATGGATTCGACCGGAATTTAAACTCAGCTCTCCGAATCCTCAATCCAAGACTCTATCCATTACTCCACCATACAGTCCATTAAAGGAGTAGTGGCACATATTCTGTAGATTCTATTGAAACGTGAACCTGATTTCTATGTCCTAACTGTGTGTAGCTATAAATGCTCCTTCTTCAGTATTGAGCACTATTCCCCTATTAATATAGCAAATTTTAAAGAACATATACTTACATAGACATATATATACTGGGTGTAACAGCAAAATTGTCCAAATCATGTTGCATTATGGGATAAGTGTCCATCCCACAAAATGTTTTATTTCTAAAAACCACTAATCTAATTGAGTTTCTTTTTTTCCAGGTTTTCAGATAAGACCTTTAGCCATCTTGACACCATTTGTTATAAGAATCACTGAAAAACCCTTTGAGTTATTCAGCTAGAAAGAACAGGTTAATATCATATTGTGTCAGCTTAACTATATCTTCACAACTGAGCAATGGTGAGAGGAAAAAGACCATCCAGGCCTATAGTAATGGTACCAACATTCATACTCTGGCTTCCATCTTCAAAGTCCATTTAAGAACCATCAAGAGAATGGTGAATGAGTTTAAAAAAGAGGGAACAGTAGAGAGGAAAACTGGATCAGGAGGTCACAACAGGAAGAGGGATCATCATTTCAACTTAGAGCTAAAGAGATCAATTAGAAAGGATCCAACTCAATCCATAAGACGTTTGGCACATGAGAGAGGAGTTTCAGCTATGACAGTCCAAAGAGCTGTGAAAAAAGACTTGAAAATGAAATAGTATGTGAAACCTGTGAGGCACCTTGTTACTCCAGGACAGAAAGTTAGAAGCTTAGAGAGGTAAAGATCATCTTCAATAAGATGGAAAATGATCCTGTAATAATAATAATAATATATATATATATATATATATATATATATATATATATATATTGGAAATTAATTTCAATCCTTCATGAGCTTCTGATCCTTATCTATGAATAATTAATGATTGATTTCATCACAATTTTTCTATTAAGCTTGGAGAGTAAATACACATTCTTATTGCTCAAAGTAGATACCAATAGTGTTATAAAAAACCTGGAGTATTTCAGTAAGATATCTTTAATCATTTCTAAGATACAACAGTTCAAAACATAATCTAATAATTGGACAATTTTGCTGCTACACGATTTGGACAATTTTGCTGTTACACCCGGTATATATATATATATATATATATATATATATATATATATATATATATATAAATATATATATATATATATATATATATGTATGTATATGTAAAAATTCATATATAAATAAATGCATCTGCAGAGACAATATCATTAAAAGAATTGACAATAATAAAACCCTTTATACCAACATGTCTCATTCCTTGAGGAATTTTGTCAAGGCAAAGATGAAAAGCTCTTGAAAGTGTATTAATAGAAACTAGTCCAAACATAAACATCCACCCCATTTTTTTTTTAAATATCTCTTTTCTTAAAAGTAATGCCCCCAAATTTTTACAGACGGGATAATAGCTTAAAATGTACTTATTGTAGTTGTTTTATTTTTTTTTCAGACCCAAATAAAAAAGAACTAAGTAAAAAGGAAATTTTTATTCCCTTCATTAATGAATCTATATTTTCCGTGTAGACATTCAAAAAAAGATGAAAGAATCTTTCATTTATAACACAGACAGTTCTCTATTATTCCAAAGATGATTTCTGCCAATCAAGAGGTACTGGAAATTTTAAATGTTCTTGCCGCTAACCATATTAGCGGCCTTTGATAACTTAAGGCTAAATTCTAAAAAAAAAAACATTTGTGTCTGCTGTGACCCTGAAGTGAAAGGAATAATGCCTGATAGTGAAGTGCCTTGATCTGGTGACTCTTGGAAAATTTCCAACCAAGCAGGATTGTAGAAATGGTTAAGAATCATCCAAAGATTACTTTGAAAGGGTCAGAAGATCTCTGAGCATCATAGACATCATGTACCTTAAGCTCTCAGCAACATACAACACTTGTAAAGTATAAAAAATGCTGCTTCTATAGAAATGTTTGAAGTTTGCTAAGGATCATTTGTTTAAGCCTATTTACCTACTCAAATAATATCCTTTGGTCAGATGGCTTCAATTCACATTGTTAATTTTAAAGGAAGAAAAATAAAGAATCCAAGCCGGAGAAGACCATTACAACTGTGAAGCATGTTTGTGGCAATGTAATAGTAGGGGTCTGTACTGGGTGATTTCCCATAACCAAAGGAAGAATGTATAGAACAATGTAGCAAGATATATTGAACAAGGATCTTTTAAAATTTTTACAAAGGAAGTGCAACTGAGTGTTTCAGCAGGACAACAATCTGAAACATACCACCAAAGGAGAATTTATATAAGCCAGAAATTTATATGAATAATATTTTTTGGTCTCAGGAGAACATGGGAGAAGATTTCAAACCAGAAGATTGTCCCAACTGTGAAGCATTGAGCAGGCAATGATAATGACATGGAACTGTTTACATCACATGTTACAGGACAATTTTAATTAATTAAAGAATAACTGAGTGACACTATGTATGGTGAGATATTGAAGAAGAACCTACTTTCATAAGTCAAACCTTTAAAATTGAAGCACATTTAGATGTTTCCTGTCAATCTCAAATATACCATTAATGCAATGAAATAGTGGTTTGAAAATAATAAAATCAGCCTATTGAAAATGGCTTCATCAATCCCTTCACATGAACTGAATTAAAAATTTGTGTCTATGCGCATAAGCTTTGTAATTTGAATGAAGTGGATTTGGTTTGGTTTGCTTTGTTTTATGGCATTGGGTCATTTAATACTGAAATTTAATGTTTTTTAAACAGTCAAAAAAATTTATTTTAAATAGTAAGACTGCTTTTTGTTATGGTCATTTTTTTAATTATATTTTTGAAATAAGTTTAATTTCTTTTAGGAACTTAAATATGTAAAGAGAATCAGTATTTTTTTTTTAAAGTTAACATGTTTCACTTTATTTAAATTTCATCAGAATTTTTAGGAAGCTTAAAGCGAAACTGAAACGTTTTCCTAATTTGCTAAGCTTGCCTAACGATGACGAGCGAAGAAATATTCATAAAAATTAATAATAAACAAAGGATAATAACTATTTTATTGATGATAGTCTGTTTTTTAACGTTCGACATATTTATTGAAAAATATAAATATATATTACTATATAAAAATAACAAAACAAAAGTCATTGAAACAAAGCAAGTTCAGTCAACCAATGATGACAATTCCAGAACAACGTAACTATAAACAATTTTTTTTTTTTTCTATCCTCTGCCAGCTGCTATGATGGAGAAAGCATTACCTCGAACCGTCGCCAGTGAGACACGCTGCAAGAGCCACTCCGTTTCGCGAGGCTCGTTCCTTAATCGAGACGCAATCGCGCCAATCCTCTGAAGTCTCCATAGTCAGCATTTTGAAAAAGTTCTTTTAAGCTTGTTGTTTGGAAGTATTTTAAGCAGATTAAATTAAAATTGCTGCAGTTTATCAGTATGTGTTTTTATGGTGAATGGCTCTTGGCATGCCACATCTACTGGAAGATCTTTCTTTTTTAGGATATACAAATGGGTTATGGCAGTATGTCCAGTGTGGATCATGGACATAATCACTTCTTCTCTTCTAGTTTGGCATTTCTGATGCCAGTCTACTATAGTTGGCTTACTTTTGAACAATGTTTGGGCAAGAATTCCATAGGTTCTGGAATGAAGAAGAGTGTTTGAATCTAATGGCTACTTATAGGAAATGACTGGTGGCTGTCTTCGACAGAATAATAGGTCTGAATACTGCTATGTGTATGATACTGAATGTTTTTTACCATCTTTTTTTAAAAATGTATCTTTGATACAAATGTATTTGCTGAAAATTTTGCTTGTATTTACTATTATAAAGCAGAATGATATACATATATATATATATATATATATATATATATATATATGTATATATATATATATATATATATATATATATATATATATATATATATATGTGTGTATATATATATATAGTGTAATTTTGAGGTAATATGATATATATCATTAACCAATACAATATACTATTTTTTGCTGGTGGGGAACATGCATTGAATAATTAATGTCATTGTATATATATATATATATATATATGTATATATATATACATATATTCCACACCACGTGTCGTCCGAGTCTAAAAACAAACACACAAACACAGTAATTTAAGTACAACACACATACGAAGAAGAAAAAAAGAAAAATACTGAATTCTAAAATTAGACACATATAAACTAGGGGTAAACAAACACGTGGATATTTTAAATCTACATAAATATTTCAACAGTTAAAAATATTTTAAGAAATATTTCTTGAGTTATGGTCAAAAAACCTTTTAAACAACATTTAAGACACTATCATCAGTCTTCCGCCAAAAATTCAAACAAAGTCGCATTGCACATCACGTGACATGCACGCTTCATGACAAACGCTGTAAACAAACGCTGTAAACAAACACACAAACACAGTATCTCATTTGATTTCTGAGGAAAGACCTAGGTGGTCTGAAATATTAAATAAATAAATATATACAAAAACACAGAAATAAATACTTTCATAAAAAAAACACCCAATTTTGTTTCATTTATTTTATCCAGATATTATATATATATATATATATATATATATATATGAGATGCTACTGAAAAACTTTTAGCCAATTCCACTTTCCAGATGTCTAAACTACAGAATTTTGGGCCACAGTCTTCTTAGGTCATATCTGGAGAATTTTTATATATCAGAAGAATTTTAGGAGAATATATGACAAAGTGGAAAAAAATTTTCATCTGAGGCATTTTGTTCATTAGGACTTCAGTGGACTAAATTGATGTTTACATTGATGTGATTACACATATGCACAAAGAAAATCATTACTCTGTCGTCAACAATAAATTTACATCTCGGTTCTTACAATGTCGCACCTTTCTTGGCAGATATTCTATTATTACAATATGGGATATTTAATAACATAAACTAAAGGAAAAAGAAACTAAATCAAATTGGCTAGACGATAAACTCAAAACATATTTTTTTTTAAATACAAATTAAAATAAAAATTTCAGCATTACCTCTCCTTCATGCACATGTGTAATCACATTAACATAAATGTCACTTTAATCTGATGAAATCCTAAAGGAAATTTTGTCAGTGGTTAAGCATCTTACCTCTCATGACCTACTCTCTGATAAAGAATATGACTTTCATTTTGCCAGGTCTACAACTGATATGGTAATGGCCATCACACATGATAATAATGTGGCTCTAGATATCTCAAAGGCATTTAACAGGATCTGGTCTTCTATGTAAGCTCCAGAGCTATGGTATTACAGGACGATTTTCTGATTTAATCCAATCATTCATATCAAACTGTGAAATGAAGGTAATTTTGTACAAGCTTGCTTCCAGAACCTTTCATATGAACGTGGATGTCCCCCAATGCTCTATCCTAGGTCCTACGCTGTTTCTGATCTTCATCAATGATCTTTCTGATGTCATCAGTTCCCAAGTAGACATTTATGCAGATGGCACTACCATTTACTCGTCTCAATAGCAAATCCATCAGAGTTGACAAAGTTAACCTGGCTGCTGATCTTAAAAAGAACCTCAAATCAGTGGTTAACTGGGGCAGGAAATAGGTCATAAATTTTAATGTCTCCAGAACAAAACTGCTCTCATTTTGTTGTATATCTTTCTGGTGGGGATCAACAGCACCAATTCACTGATATTGTTGGATCTTCTCTTTCTTCTCTTCACTCATCATCTCCTGATCGGATAGTAAAATGTTTTTGGGGTCTGGAGATGAAAGAAATCAACAAAGGTAATTTTAACTCTAATTAGTTTATTAACATCAATGTGTACATCTCTAGCTAGCCAGTGGGGTCGTTCTCTCAACCCACTAGGAAACCACTTCCAGACACAACAGATGACACATGTACATTGTATAATGGTTTAGACTTGACTCCCTGAAAAACCTTTCTCTATCTATCATTCCCACGCTAGTTCATCCAATCAAAGTTGACTTCCTTTATTTTGTCGTGCATCTGATCCCTCAAGGTCAAACTGAGGGAGTCAGAGCCGAGATACACTTCCCCATAAAAATAATAGTCTGCTAAACTATTATTTAACAATTTCACTACCACAGAGAAACATTATTAACAAGGTGTCTACCAGAGGAGGACTAACATTGAAAATAAATTTAAAACAATGCTCCAAGACAGACCCTTAGGGGCTGATGACATCTGCGTACAGAACGGCTTGAAATAGACTATCCCATGTTGAGGTAATTTTTGTTCTTTTGCTGTAATATATATATATATATATATATATATATATATATATATATATATATTTATTTATTATAATTTTTTCATATAGACAAAACCATTTTACTCACGACAAAGATGCAACTTGGTTTCAGTGCATTTTAACTGCACCCTCACCCGTAGATGTGCAGTTAAAATGCACTGAAACCAAGTTGCATCTTTGTCGTGAGTAAAATGGTTTTGTCTATATGAAAAAGTTATAATAAATAAATAATTATCGCTCTACTACATGTATTGAGCTCTTTTTTGAATGAATGCTGCGAATGTTAGAATTTGTATAATTTATAGATTACTTTCGTTCCCACCGCATCGGATATATATATATATATATATATATATATATATATATATATATATATATATATATATATATATGCCTTTATGTACATATATATAAAATATTTTAGAAAGGACCAGAGTCCAAAAATTCTAAGAAAATATATACTATCACCCCACTAAGAGGTGAACCCATTGGTAATTCAAATTTGCTTATAAAGATTATTGTTAAATGTGAAATACCACTGATTGGTGATGGGATGGCAGATTTTAATTATTTTAGCTATTGGTAGGGAGAGGTTTACCTTTGATTGTGTTAGAGGCTTTTTTAAGAGATTTAAGCATTTTTCAACTGAGACGTTAGTGAAAAGTCATTTTATATGTAAACTGACCATGAGTTTGTCAGTCATATTTTTTCCTTAGTTTTTTTATGAAGTTGCCTGAAACTTTAATATGTGATGAGTTTATTCTTATTTACAGTTTCTTGGATAGAGCACATAATCCATCATGATCAGCAGTTTGAACAATGCCAGTAAACTGAAACTCTCTGTCATAATGACTTGTGACTTTGTACTAACAAAACCATCAATATCTTCAGAAGATTTCCATCTACCCAATTTCAGTCTTTTATCTCAGTTCATAGGTGCATATGCCTGTGTGTGTGTGTGTGTGTGTGTGTGTGTGTGTGTGTGTGTGTGTGTGTGTGTGCACGTGTGCACGCGCATGTGTAGACAGAAAGTGGGATAGAGAGAGGAAGAGAAATAGGGATAAATATAATGATTGGTATGCTTACATATTCAAAACCCTCTTAAAAGACTTGAAATTTTTAAAAAAATGCTTTAATGCAGAAATGCTAACACAGCAGAATTAAGAGAAAAAAAATGGAAGGTAAGAAAAATAAAAAGGTGTAAACGAATAGATAAGTGCTGTCCTGCTCTAACCATAAGTTTATTGTAACTTGTTTCAATGGCTTTTCAACATGCTAGACATTGTTACACTTGAATAGGCACAGAATGATCTAAGAAGAAACATAATGGGCAGATGTAGAGAAAACTCTGTGTGAAGACAATGATGTATTTTCATTTCTTGAAGTGAGGCATACAGTCAAGGGATGGAGTAGTAAACCCACAGTAAAACTACAGTCAAATTCACACACACACATACACACACAGACACATATATGAGTAAAGACAAAAGGAAAACCTATCTTAGGTGACACATTTTGTCCTCTAATGGACTTTATCAGTGGACAAAATGTGTCACCAAAAATTATTTTTTCTTTTGTTTTTACTCATAATTTCCTTTTACAAATATGTTTTTAGTCATAACTGAATTTTTGCATACACATACACATACATACACACACATACATATATATATATATATATATATATATATATATATATATATATATATATATATATATATGTGGTATTAAATTATAAGTAACAAATGTTCAATACTTATGAAAGGTGAAATCAGAGCTTAAGAATTTTTTCAATCACTCATTGATGAAAATCCCAATGTGTCTTTATGAGTACAAAACGCTGAGTTGACCTTCAATAAGCATTAAGCATTTTTACTTTTAATTTAATAATAATTACTCTAGTCTTTATTGAGCATTTTAATGGCAGAATTTCTGTTAAATTAGATATTTGTTAAATTATAATTTTATGTATATTATTTGATGGTATTAATAGTTAGCATTTTTATTCTATCTATCTATCTATCTATCTATCTATCTATCTATCTATCTATGTGTTGTAACCTAGGAAAGGTTACTGAATGAGGAACAACCAAAATGGAGGTTGGAAATAAAATGTTAATCTTTATAACATCAAAAAAATACATTACTCGCCAGCGGCATGAAGTAGGTAAACCGCTGCTAGTGGTGGACTATTACCCTCACTTACAATAGTGTTGAATGTATTTAAGAGGAATGGGACATGGCCATTAGTGTTCATAGGTATGGTATATAAAACTCTCTCTCTCTATCTATCTATCTATCTATCTCTCTCTCTCTCTCTCTATATATATATATATATACATATATATATATATACACGCACACACACACCAACACAGACAACACACAAACACAGACAACACACACACACACACACACACACACACACACACACACACACATATATATATATATATATATATATATATATATATATATATACATAGTCATTAATAAATTCCCAGATATCCTAGACAGACAGACAGATATACAAAGATAAAGAGATCAAAAAATAGAATCAAAAATACAAGATAAAAAATGACCTAGAAATGTTTTTTTTGGGGGGGGGGCTTACATTATGAAGGGAGAGAACAGAAAAAAAGAGTTGGTAAGGTGATAGGAAAGTTAAATTTAAAACAAGCTTACAATATAAAGGGTCAAATAAAGTTCACAGAAGAAGTGGTTAAAATGGTGTCTCTTTAAACAGCATCATCATCATCATATAATCATCAACATCATAATACTACTAATAATAATATATATAGATTTCTTATATGTTTTCTTTTTTTTTTTAAGCATTTCCCCTCAAGTAGGGCGGGGATGCCACTAGTACACAAGAGGTTAGAGTGGGAGCTAGAGTAAAAAGGTGTGATGGAGGAAAAGATGAAGAGAAGGACAGGGAATAGGTTTAGGGCATCTGGAGATGTCAATTGACATTACATTTGTATATTATATGTTTTTTATTATCATTGCTTGTTTTATCTTTATTGTTTTGAAATGTAGTCAGTCTGATGAGATGAATATGCTTGTATTCATTGAAATGAATTTATTACTGACTATGGATTTTTAAGGTTTTTTTCCTAATTATTCTTATAATTTGCTCTGTACCATATATTGAGCTCTCATATGGACAGAAAAGTTCTCTTTGGAATAATCCCTACCAATTATATTTTGGTATTATATATCTATCTATATAGATATATATAGATAGATAGATATAGATAGATAGATATTTGATGACATATAAGATGCAATTTAAGGAAAAATAACAGCTCAAAAATCACTATACATTTTAGCTGAAGCTTTCTGAGGGCAAATTTTATCTCCAGACCTCACTACTGTAGGCTATAATTTTGCTTCAGATGGTCACTTATCATCATCATCATCATCATCATCATCAAAGTTGGCTTGAAGGCAAACTGCAAATCAGTGTGATTTCTCATCTTCAGTATCTTTGTAAATATCCCTCAGTCCTCTCCAAATCTCACTGTCCTTTGCTAAATCGCAAAAATGGTGGTTTTTGAAATGCTTCAAAGATTTTACAGGTAATGATGGAATTCTGTTGATAGTCTTTGAAATGTCATTAATCAACGCGTATACTCTGGTTATTCACCAACGTCTATTGATGTTATCTTTCCGTTTAATATTGATGACAAGACCATTTCTATAATATTTACTGTTTCCAACTTGTGCTGTCTAACTCCAATATTAATATCAAATGATCGATCCGCTATCTTTCTCCACATCCTCTCCTTTACCACTCCTATCTGCTCTTCCTCCAAACCTTCTGTAACCCCTTGCGTGCTAGTGGCTTCCAGCCTTGCTTTGGGTGAAAAGCTTAAAAAAAAAAAAAGTCCTTTGTTAATTTTGGTTTCTTGTTGACAAAATACATCAATGTTATAACTATCAACATCCCAAGCCAAGTGGTTTTGTTTGTTTGTTTTTTAATTGCTCTAATATGAAATAATTCTGATAGTAAAAGATCTTTGAAACATTTTTAAAATTTTAAATGAGAGCTAACCAACATTTAATGGTTGACAACTGGAGAAGTCATTATATTCTCTGCCAATAATTTGGTCACTTCTACCAAGTCCAAATCAAAATCCATAATAATATTATTTATTGAAATAACATTATTATTATTATTATTATTTTTATTTCCTTTGATATCTGGCATTTACACATTTCTTTCCGGGTCCCGCCCAGGGACCTAAGGTTAGAAATGGCATCATGACACTTTCCACTGCAAAAAAAATAAAATAAAATAAAAAATAAAAACATAGATAAAGCCCTTCGTAAAGTGTGGGCTGTACAATTTTTTGTATCTCTTTGAGGCATGGACTTCCAGGGATCCCTTCAATCAGCCTACTGGAATCTTTTCCAACCAATCCAAGGGCTCCAACTACAACAGGAATTGTTGATGTTCCCATGTGCCACATTTTTGAGATTTCTATTTCAAGGTCCTTGTATTTTGACAGTTTTTCGAATATCTTCAAAGATACATTGCATTCATTTATTGAAATAACATTATTATTATTATTATTATTATTATTGCTATTATTATTATTATTATTATTGTTGTTGTTGTGTTTTGCTTTGTGTAGTATCATTAAAATCAAGCGGGTGCGGAAATTTAAATATCTAGGAAGTGTTCTGACAGAGGACAGTAAGTGCGATGCCGAGATCCGAAGACATATTGGGATGTCCAAAGATGCATTCCAAAAGTTAGGCAGAGTATTACAAGACAGGAGGTTTTTGTTGGTAACAAAGAAAAGAGTACTGAACTGCTATATGATATCTGTCCTCCTTTACGGCAGCGAATGTTGGACAGTCTCGTCAAAGATGAAGAAGACGGACTTTATGGTTCTACAGAAGGATGCTAAGGATACCATGGACCGAATATGTGAGCAATGATGAGGTTTTGGAGAGGATGCAAACAAGAAAGAAGCTTATACTTAACATCAGGAAGAGGCAGCTGAAATTTCTGGGACACGTAATGAGAAAGGAGGGCTTGGAGAATCTGATACTCACAGGGCAGATAGAGGGAAAGAGAGACAAGGGAAAGCAATTTGTGACATACCTAGTTGGGCTTAAGCAAGTGGATGGCAGAACAAGGTTTGGGAGAAGCAGCAAAAGGACAAAACATATTGAAAACTACAAGAGATTAGGAGAAGTGGAGAGCCATGATCACCTACATCCTGATGGGACACAGCACATAAAAGAAAGAAGTATACTTTGCCTCAATGTCTCAACCAAAGACTTTAAGAGACAAATATTTTTGTATTAGAAGATGCAAACAGATGAGGTGCCATGCAATCATACAGAAAAAAAATGTAATTGTTGTCATTAAAAAGAGAGAAATTTACGCAACATGTGAGAAGTACCCATGAGTATGAGTGTTTGCAATTCACATAATTTAGTGTTACCGGGAATTTGATCTACATATTTCTTTGCTCCTTTCAATATAATTCCCAAAGCTCCCATAATTGGTAATGCTATCTTGAGATGTCACATTCTTCTGATTTCTATCTCAAGGGTGCAAACAAGGAGGAAGCTTATAAATAACATCAGGAAGAGTCAGCTGAAATTTCTGTGACACGTAATGAGAAAGGAGGGCTTGGAGAATCTGGTACTCACAGGGCAGATAGAGGGAATGAGAGACAAGGGAAAGCAATGTGTGACATACCTAGTTGGGCTTAAGCAAGTGGATGGCAGAAGAGGGTCTGGGAGAAGTAGAAAAGGATAAAACATATTGAGAGCTGCAAGAGATAGGGAGAAGTGGAGAGCCATGATCACCTACATCCTGATGGGACACGGCGCATAAAAGAAAGAAGTATGCTTTGCCTCAATGTCTCAACCAAAGGCTTCAAGAGACAAATATTTTTGTATTAGAAGATGCAAACTGATGAGGTGCCATGCAATCATACAGAAAAAAAAATGTAATTGTTGTCACTGCAAAGAGAGAAATCTATGCAAGACGTGAGAAGTACCCATGAGTATGAGTGTTTGCAATTCACATATTTTAGGGCTTCCAGGAATTTTATCTACATATTTCTTTGCTCCTTTTAATATGATTCCCAAAGCTCCAATAACTGGTAATGTTATCTTTAGATGCCACATTCTACTGATTTCTATCTCAAAGGTCCTTCTGTTTACTTAGTTTCCCAAAGATTTTCAAAGATATGTTTATGTCAGCTGGGGTTGCAATACTTATCAGAAGATAGGTGTTTTCAACATGATTTTTCATAATTACGCATTATTATTATTATTATTATTATTATTATTATTATTAGTGATACTGTAAAATTAATTATCATGTCTAAGTACCAGTGACATTCATCAGTATCAGAAAATCCATCGCACTTATCATTAACAATTTGGTAACTCCAGATGAAATAGATGTCATGATAAAATCATGAAAACATAATATTAAGGTCACAGAGAAATATGTTTAATATACAAAAATGTAATGATAGCTTGTTTTTTTTTTATAAAAATGTTTTCTGCTTTGTTTTCTTTTGCAATATATTATTACTGCAGCCATGAAGAATATTTTCCCTCTTTTGATTTCTTGCTTTATGTTCAGCTCTACTGCTATCTTGCTTTTTATATACAGTAATGTTTTCTGCTGTAGATAAAGTGCTTTTGCAATATTTTTCAATATACTGATTGCTTACTTTAAAAATTACATGCTTATTAACACTAAAGCTTGTTTTTCCTGACTATGTCCTGCTGAAATTGGGTGGAGGTCTATATAAGCTAATTTCATTTAATATTTCATTAGATAGATAGAACAATAAATTTGATAGACATATAGAACAATAAAATAGATAGAACAATAAGATAGAACAAGAAAATAGATAGATAGATAGATAGATAGATAGAAAAAGAAAATAGATAGATTGAACAATAAATTCGATAGACATATAGAACAATAAAATAGATAGAACTATATTATAGATAGATAGAAAAATAAGATAGAACAATAAAATAGAATAATGAAATAGATAGACAGAGAACAATAAAATAGATAGAACAATAAGATAGAACAAGAAAATAGATAGATAGATAGATAGATAGAAAAAGAAAATAGATAGATTGAACAATAAATTCGATAGACATATAGAACAATAAAATAGATAGAACTATATTATAGATAGATAGAAAAATAAGATAGAACAATAAAATAGAATAATGAAATAGATAGACAGAGAACAATAAAATAGATAGAACAATAAGATAGAACAAGAAAATAGATAGATAGATAGATAGATAGATAGATAGATAGATTGATAGATAGATAGATAGATAGATAGATAGAACAAGAAGATAGAAAAAGAAAATAGATTGAACAATAAAATAGATAAATAGAATGAATAAGTTGATAGATAAAAAGAATATAACAAAATAGATAGATAGAACAGAATAAAATAGAATAAAATGGAACAGAATAAATTAGATAGCTAGATAGATAGGACAGAATAAAATGGATAGATCAGAATAAAACAGATAAAACAGAATAGCATTAATATGAGGTTTGTCTCTGAGCTGATTGGTGTTACTTTCAGCATCCCAACTCCAGAGTTTCATAGGTAAACCTGTCCACCCACTCTTCAGGGTTATCAGCAATTTACTGCTAATATTTTTTTGATTTTTTTCTCTTTTTATACATTTAACATTGGTGTAAGTTTTTTGCTGTATTTTTGAATTTGTGCGCATGCAACCATGTGCCTGTCTCTGTGGATGTGCATTCACATGCATGTGCCCATCTGCACAGATGTGGTAACATGTAGGGTGTCGTGATCATTTGTCCTTTTTTTGGGTTTTTTTAACTTTCAACTCACTCTTCAGTTCTTTCTCTTTTTTTCCCTTTTTCTTTTTTTCTTTCGACAGTTGCCGTTTTTGTGGAGAGTTGGAAAAAGTCTAGATACACCACTGATTTTAATTTTGGGGTACTCTACTTATCTTTATTTTTTATTTTTTGCTAGGGAAGTGTGGGTATATATATATATATATATATATATATATATATATATATATATATATATATATATACATATATATATATATGTGTGTGTGTGTGTGTGTGTGTGTATATGTATATATAAGTATTTATCATTTACGCATTAATATCATTAGTATCATATATATATATATATATATATATATATATATATATATATTAATATCATTAGTATTATATTTATACATATATATATATATATATATATATATATATATATATATATATATATATATATATATATATATGATACTAATGATATTAATGTGTAAATGGTAAATACTTATATAAACATGTATACATATATACATGCACATATACCTATATATCTTCACTAGGCTATTATTTCGTTTTATTAATTTGCTTTGATGGTATCATAAGTATTAGTAGTAGGAGGTTAGATTTATAATTAAATTTATTTATTATTATTTGAATTTATTATTTATTTGAATGCATATGTCTATATTTATACACTTATGTATAAACATATGCACACATCTATGTACACACATATATAGGTATACGCATACAACAGGATAAATAGTTAGATATATAGAAAAAACAGACTAAAATAGATAGAAAAACCAGTATAAAATAGATAGAAAAAAACAGATTAAAATAGTTAGAAAAATCAGAATAAAATAGATAGAACAGTATAAAATAGCTAGATACTCTTCTTAGCTATGTCTAACACAAAGTCATAATATTGGGATACCCAGTGAGGACTAAACTCACTTCACAAACTGAAGATCTGCCAGATCTTGTGCAGTACATAAACACTGGTATAATTGTAAATATTTTTTTAAGCATTTCACTCCCAAGCAAGGTGAGAGCGCCACAAGCATGCAAGGGGTTATAGATAGTGAAGTAAGAGTAAAGAGGGAGGGGTTACAGAGAGTGAAAGTAAGAGTAAAGAGGGAGGGGTTACAGAGAGTGAAAGTAAGAGTAAAGAGGGAGGGGTTACACCGAGTGAAAGTAAGAGTAAAGAGGGAGGGGTTACAGAGAGTGAAAGTAAGAGTAAAGAGGGAGGGGTTACAGCGAGTGAAAGTAAGAGTAAAGAGGGAGGGGTTACACCGAGTGAAAGTAAGAGTAAAGAGGGAGGGGTTACAGAGAGTGAAAGTAAGAGTAAAGAGGGAGGGGTTACAGAGAGTGAAAGTAAGAGTAAAGAGGGAGGGGTTACACCGAGTGAAAGTAAGAGTAAAGAGGGAGGGGTTACAGAGAGTGAAAGTAAGAGTAAAGAGGGAGGGTTACAGAGAGTGAAAGTAAGCGTAAAGAGGGAGGGGTTACAGAGTGTGAAAGTAAGAGTAAAGAGGGAGGGGTTACAGAGAGTGAAAGTAAGAGTAAAGAGGGAGGGGTTACAGAGAGTGAAAGTAAGAGTAAAGAGGGAGGGGTTACAGAGAGTGAAAGTAAGAGAAAAGAGGGAGGGGTTACAGAGAGTGAAAGTAAGAGTAAAGAGGGAGGGGTTACAGAGAGTGAAAGTAAGAGTATAGAGGGAGGGGTTACAGAGAGTGAAAGTAAGAGTAAAGAGGGGTGTTTGAGGAAAGGATAAAGAGAAGGATGGGGATCAAGATCAAGGCATTAAAAGATGTCAATTGACACTACATTTAAAGTTTTGAAGATTATAGTTATCAGAGAAGCAAGTAAGTGAAAGTGAATTCCATTTTGGGGAAGTGTGAGAGAAGAAGCTATTGAAGTAGAAGAAACAGTTACATTTAACTGTTTTGGCAGTCAAAGATTGGGACCGAGATGCCAGCTTAAATTCATGCATCTGGTGCACCAGTGAAAATTGCTAGTCAGTGCAGTTGCCATGAAAATATTTGTAGAAAAGACAGAGGGAAGCCACATCATGTCTGTGAGAAAGTTACTGGAGTTGAGATGCCAGGTCACGACCTATCACATTGCATATCCATCTTTGGATTTTGTCAAGAACTTTGAGATGAACAGTTGGGGCATCAGACCATATATGGCAACAAGTAGAAAACATGAGACCAAAAAGGTGCAGAGACTCTCTCATGAGCATCAGCCATGCTGATACGAGGCAGGAAGTTTTCTCTATGGTGCGTAAATGAGAGATAAAAATAGATGCAAAGTAAATTGAAATTGAGTACAAACACGCACGTTATTTCTCTCTCTCTCACCCACTCACGCACATACAATACACACTTCAGGGAATGTGTATAAATTCATATTAATAGATTAAGTGTGTATGATAACTCATGCATATAAATATCTTTATATATTTGTGGAGTTGTCCTTAGGAAGCTTGGTGTTCCTGAAATGATGCTCAATGTCATCATGTCTTTCGATCAGGATATGATGGCCTCAGTTAGATCCAGTAGAGACGTGTAAGACCTGTTCATTGTCTCTAATGGAACAAAACAAGGTTGTATTTTTACACCTCTCTTATTTGCGTTGTATTTTTCTGTCATGCTAGAAACAGCATTTGAGAATATTAAAGAAGGTTGTGGGATTAGAGTTTCGGACAAGTGGTGGCTTGTTCAACCAACAACACTTCAAAGCAAGAACTAAGACAACTGTACAAACTGTTCATGACCTGCTCTTTGCAGATGATTGCACACTTGAGGATATACAATGGGTCGTTAACTCATGCATCAAATCTTTTGGTCTGACCATCAGCATAAAAAAACGAAACTTGTTGTATCTTTAACTATCCCCCAGCTGTTGATCCCACTGTTTATGTTGATGGAAAAGTCTTGAAAACTGCTTCCTCTTTCACCTATCTTGGCTCGATTGCATCCAAAGATATGCTAAAATGGACAAAATATTGAGTGTATGATAAGAAAGCTACATCTGCAATTTAGCAATCTTTATCACAGGTTTTGGAATAGCCATGATGTTTCATTAATGGCGAAAATTGATGTATACAAGTTAGTAGTACTGACATCTCTATGGTGCAGAATCTTTGACTCTGTACCGACAACACATCAGTCAACTTGATGCCTTTGACGTGCATTGCCTGTGTACAATCTGCAAGAGAAAACTGGTTGACTGTATTAGAAACAGTGAAGTTCTGACTAAATGCATCATGACTGGAATTGAAGCCATCCTGCCTTAACCGGGTATTGAACTCACACTCTTTGGGTTCTGTCACTGGATCTAACCAATGCCGTTTGTTAGATCCAGTGACAGGACCCAAAGATAACTTGGAGAGGGGAATTAACAGGAGATAACTGATAACTGATATCCATTAAACATGGCACGTGGAACTAGAACAGTCTACCCCAGTGAGCAAAATAAAGTGTTCAGTTTGACATTCCAACCACCTGAAGAAGGCCGGAGCATAAAACGGCCGAAATGTTGTAATAAATATGGCGACAAAGATGAAGACAATAGTCCTAATAATGTAAATAGTGTACATAATACCTCATCTCAGAAATATAGACAAACATGTTACATCTGTCTAAAAGTTTGCAAAACACCTTCAGACCTTGGGAGATACGTCTGTGTCCATGAAGTTGAGCACTTCTTTATTTTACTGAGCCCTCATTTGTCATCTGCAGTGAGAGACTCCACCTTCACCATATATATATATATATATATATATATATATATATATATATGGTGAAGGTGGAGTCTCTCGTTGGTATTGAGTTTATTCATCTTCCCCTCCAAATTATGAATTATCTTTTGCAAATACACCAGTTGTTGATGAACAAAACTTCAGAAATTTGTATAATGGTGGTATCCAAGCCTTTTGTGATTATTACTGTTTTATATAATTCATAATTTAGAGAGGAAAATAATCAAACTCAACAGACACAAAATGCCTATATTCTTTAATAAGACATATTTGATTGAACAATTGCTGCCTCAGTACACTATATATGTATATATATATATATATGTATATATATATATATATATATATATATATATATATATATATATAGTATGTATGTATATATATATGTGTGTGTGTGTGTGTGTATGTGTGTGTGTGCACGTATCTATATTCTTTAATAAGAGATATTTGATGGAACAATTGCTGCCTAAGTACACTATATATGTATATATATATATATATATAGTATGTATATATATATGTGTGTGTGTGTGTGTGTGTGTGTGTGTGTGTGTGTGTGCACGTATCTATATTCTTTAATAAGATATATTTGATGGAACAATTGCTGCCTAAGTACACTATATATGTATATATATATATATATATAGTATGTATATATATATATGTGTGTGTGTGTGTGTGTGTGTATGTGCACGTATCTATATTCTTTAATAAGATATATTTGATGGAACAATTGGTGCCTAAGTACACTATATATATATATATATATATATATATATATATATATGTATGTATATGTGTGTGTGTGTGAGTGTGTGTGTGTTTGTGCATGTATGTTTGTGCATGAAGTGTACATATGTCCATATGTTCGAACACATGTATAATTTAATACGGGTGTGTGAATAAACTTTTATTCAATAAAGAATATATTATTCAGTGACAGACAAAAGACAATTCTTAACAAAAGAAAGAGAGGTAAAAAAAGAGGATATAACAAAAAGAGAGAAGAACAAGAAGGACGAGATTAAAAACTGTGATTAGAGAAAATTGATATTAGCTTCTTTTCATTTTGATGTTAATTTATGTATTACAAATTCATAAAGCTATCAGAAAAAAATCAAGGAATTTGGACAATTGCCAACAGGAGTGAGAAAAGACATCCCCACAACTCTAATGCTTGCATATTAATGTATATTTCGAAAATCAGATACATACTGAAGCATTAGTAAAAAAAAAAATCAAATTAAAAACTAATACAAATATTATATGCAAATATATCTATAACCTGACATGAGTATATATATATATATATATATATAAAAACAAGTAGTTAAATTCACCCAACAAAATCTTCCTGTCTCATTTCTTATTACATTTTCTAATTATCAAATAAATTGATTTGAATATATGAGAACTTATTTGAAAATTTAAAAAATACAATAAAAATTAAACAGACTTTGTTGGTTGAATTTTACATAACTTGTTTAAATGAATTCTTATTACCTGTGCCTAACTAGCAATCTATCTAGCTGAGTAATAAAAAAAGTGTATGTAAATGCAATGTTAGGTAGCAAAACTGTACCTTGACATCATGGAAATGAACAGACATATATCAGTTGTGCTCTGATATCTAGTGACTCAGTGTGAACACTGGTTAGGAGTTCAAATGGTGCATTTCTAAAATTATTGAACATTTGTCCTCTTTCAATTTATGGTGTCACCTGTGTACCAGGACTACCTGACGGGAGTCATCACTGCTTCTATGGACAGTGCAGTGGCTGACCACAGGTCTTTGATGATTGTCACCAGATGAATATGGTTAGAATCATTTGCAGACAAGTGACATTGATTTAAACAACACCCACAAGTAAGTTTAATATGCTTTAGTTTCGATTAGATATGAAAGCAGAAAACTCACCAGGGTGGCCTTGTTGACATCACAACCACAGACAAGATCCTGTCTGGGGTCAGAACATCACTAATCAGATCTTGGAGGTCTGGCAACATATTATGATTTGATGAATCATGGTTCCAGTTGTTTATACTGATATGAGGATTCATATGTGTAGGCCAAACTCCATGCGGCCTTTGCCTAATTGTCAAGATATTAGCTAGACTGATGGTGGTTCTATAATTGTTTTGGGTTAGTTTATGTGGCAGAGGGTTGGGTCAGCTGGTCTGCATACGCTTGTCATTAACTGGTGACTGGTAGGTTGTATTTCTTTGTGACCATTTGTATCTGTTTCTGGACGTCATATCCCCCAACAATCATGGTTTATTCTAGCAGGGTAATGCACCATGTCATTGGGCCCAGGTTGTCTAGAATTGGTTTGGAGAGCATTCTGGGGATTTTTGATGAATGATATGACCACTCTATTAACCCGAGCACATCTAGGGCATGGTGGAAAGGTCTGTGCACATACAAGAACCTGCACCTATAAATATTAGGATGCTGTGGATAGCTATAAAGACAGCATAGCTCAACTAGTGAAATTGATGATACACTAGAGTGTGTTTTAGACAATGCTGTGCACCCATAATATAGGCTTTCAAGAAGATCTGAATGAGAAGAAATGCATACCTTAAAAAGAATAATTGAACCTTCCTGAGCTGTAGCCAATGGCATAAAACACACTGGATCAGATGGTGGAACATGTAAATTTGAACCCTAACAGAGGGCACACTTTCTTTGCTAAGAATGCACAGGCCAGTAGATGTAATGCAAACCGTTTAAGAGCAGAACATTTACTCAAACAAATATATCCACTAAAATGTAACATTTAACATAATAATAAACAGTGGTATATATATATATATATATATATATATATATATATACATATATATATATATATACAATGATAATATTTGGTTATCTATATGGTAATTCCAAAGAGGATATAAATCCAGAGAGAAATCAATGTCAAAAAACAGAGCAAATAATAATTATCATGAAAATGAAGACTCACAAGACCATGGTGATATTTATTTTGTTAGAATCAAAACTTTGATTCCAACTCTTCAGATATATATATATATATATATATATATATATATATATATATATATCCAACACAATTACAAATAAACCAGTGAAATTCAAATACACATACACACACACATGTATATGTGTGTGTGTGTATATATATATATATATATATATATATATATATATATATATATATATATATATTATATACTGAGAAGTAAGAAAGAAGATGGAAAATAACTGCTAAATTCTGATTTTGATTGATATATTATATTCTGATAGATTCTCTTACCAGTGCTGCATCTATACCCTAAGCTTAGGCACTGATGCATGGTATCATAAGGTTCAATGTAGTGAAAAAGTGCAGTGCAAGCAGTGATGCATGTGTATTGCTCATTCTGATGAATTAAATTTGTTTAAGAGATTTCGAACTGTTGGTCTCTGATACGCTGAGTGGTCATTTTAGAGAGTTGCTGTGTATGTTGGCCATGTATGTTGACACGTCCATGTTGCTTCAATGTTGGCAATTGTGGTCAAATGAATATTCCTACATCATTAGACCAGATTTTGGATGACCATGTAGTACAGATGCTTTCCAAGATTGATACATTGTAATATCGGCAGTAAACTTCACAGCATAGATCAGAGCAAATATGAACCTAGGAGTGTCAACACATGTTGTATAGCCTCCTCATGCTGGGAGGTCAACGGTGCCAATTCGATAAAATGTTGCATCTTTTCTCTTGGATGATGATTGATAGTTGATTTGGTTCAGAGATAAAAGAACTTCATCACAGGGAATTTTATCTTAACTATTTTAATAAAGTTCCCATGTACTATCCAGTGGGATTGTTTCCCCTCACTGGGGAGCCATTCCAGACACAAAAGAAAACATGTCTACATTGTTTGACATGTAAGAACCGATTTGCTAAAAAACCTCTTTTTGTCATTCATTAACTCAGTCCATCAAAATTGGCTGCCTTATTTTGGCTTCTATTTGACTTCGAAGGTCAACCTCCAGTAGTTGGAGCCAAGATACGCTTCCCCTGAAAAATAATAGTCTACCAAACTATTATTTAACACACAGACTGTTAGGAATTATTTGCTGGCAGCAGGACCCCAGATTTTAAAAACAAATTAGATAATTGTTATGGTCCAGGTTCCTTGTACCCCGGTGATGGTCCAAGGTAGAACCAATGAAGAATAACTCAAACACAGGTATGGAATAACACAGATATATTACAAATAGGAATATATACAAAGAAGTAGAAAGTGTTAGTAATAACAATCAGGTTAGGTTAGAAAGAACTATGTTGTCTCGACCAGTATCACTATTCCAATGTCTTACAGTAATCGTCTGACGCGACTCTGTCTCTGACTGACTCACACACTCTGTGACTGCTGCTCCCTCTTGAGGCGCAGTATTTATGAGGTGCGGAACAGTCTATTAATATTATGGGTAAGTTCCCATAACAATAATGGATTATGTTTAATGGATATTTTGTATATGAACTTAGTGATAAAATTAAAAACACTTTAAAACATTTATTTTACTAAAGCTTCCCCAATGCAAGGCCCCAGAGCCACTCAAGATAGAAGGTTACTGAATGAGATGTGTGATGTGAATGTAAGATGAGAAAGTAAGAAATACGGATTATGAGGATATAGCAGAAAGATAATGTTTGATCCATGGTCCACAAGTGTTGGCAGAGAGTCAACTAATAGATTGAATAGTGCTTTGTCATGTGCAGTAAAGAGTAAAGGTTCTACTTTGATTCAAAAGCTGGTTGTTTGCTTGTGGACAGTTGCATATTTAATAATTTATTCAATTATGATGCATGAGCACAAATCCTGATATCATGGTCTGGGCTGTCATAAATCCCAGCTCTTGTTCATCCTGTCATGTCTGTCAAGAACATTGTTCAAACCTTTTTGCTGTCATTCCTGTTCAAACAGAATAATGCCTGCCCACATGATACCCATGTTATTCATTATGCTCAGCAAGTGATCCAACCAGTAGCATGATTGAACAGGGCAGGGATATACATGATAAGATCATGTCTAAATTGATCTGTTAGTTCACCTGCAACTTTTGCTGTATTTCCGCATCAGGTGAAAGTAACATGTCATAATGTATTACAGGATGGTATTCATCATCTGTCTGACCATATACATGTTAGAGTCAAACTCAGTATTGACACCCAAAGAGGATCTACAGTATTAATGTGGTGTCTAACTATGCGAGATACACCCCTTATTTTGGAACCTGTGTATGTACTGATATTTATATATGAACCTTTACTGTAAACTAACTTTATCAACTGTACTTTTAATATTGAGTAAATTGAAATACATATTCCAGGTGTTGCAATTTTATTTTCTACCACTGTACACACACACACACACATCCACGCACACACACACGCACACACACATATATATTACGTTTCACTTGAATGATCATAGTTCAATCTCAGAACCTTTAAAGGAACACTCATGTCCACATTCACAGTTTAAACAGTTGGACAGTTTCATATTTAATATGCAACTATTTGCATATTTGATATTAGTCAAAAATACATTATAATAATAAGCAAAAACTTAAAATTCTGGAAGCCCTTTATATAAAAGAATTGTGGCCAAAAATAAATAAAGTCAACTAAGAGTATAGAAACAAAGTTAAATGTTCATAGCATCAAAGTGTTATATAAAAAATACTAAATTAAAGTACTACAAATTAAAAAATCTTTTTTTAAAAAAAATGTTATGTTACCTCCCTTGCATAGTGGTGAAAAAACATTTTGAATTTAAAGTGTTAATACATAACACATACATATATAACCTCTGAAGATGGTCTCAAATGTGATCGAAAGTACTTGGGAAAATAAGAAGTATTTGAGAGAAAATTTGTGAATATTTCTTGATCAGTTTTCTACAGCCAACAAGAAATTAATTCATAGACTTGAAAGAACTAAAACTAAAACAAATAAGCATAATACATTTAAACTGTTTAACCAAACATTATATATATATATATTTATATATATAGACTCTTCGGTAAATCGAATCGAGTTCTCTCAGTCACTGTGTGTTTATCTAAAAATAAATATGCTTAAATTCACCTTCTTCTCTGCCGTGAGCCAACGGCTTCAGGATAAAATTTCCAACTGACGCGAATTCAGCCGGTTTTCGATTCTAGCCAGAGGCAACCGGACGTCTAGCCACACTGATGAGCTGTGATACAGCAAAACAGTCTGTCTGTGGATGATAATATATATGCTCCTGAAAAATTTATAACCGGTTGAGCTCTCTGGGGAGGATGTGTGGGTTTGTAAACAGTGACTATTACGGCTAATAATGCAAGACTCTTCGGTAAATCGAATCGAGTTCTCTCAGTCACCGTGTGTTTATCTAAAAATAAATACGCTTAAATTCACCTTCTTCTCTGCCGTGAGCCAAAGGCTTCAGGATAAAATTTCCAACTGACGCAAATTCAGCCGGTTTTCGATTCTAGCCAGAGGCAACTGGACGTCTAGCCACACTGATGAGCTGTGATACAGCGAAACAGTCTGTCTGTGGATGACAATATATATATATATATATATATATATATATATACGTATACACACACACACACATATATATATCTATATATATCTATATCTATATATATATATATATATATATATATATTTCATTAATGATGACAGACAAGGTACTACAATTAAGCTTTTTTTATTTAATTTTTCTTTTGTTTGAACAAGTGTTTTCTTTTGACCATTATCAAGGATGATTTTATGTATTCAGTTTAATTGAGTGTGTTTTTAGTGTTATAGAGCTGTTTCATTTTTCCGAACACAGCACATTGTGGCCGTGTACGTAGTTAATATTATTAAGTATTGGCCTTTATCTTTTTTTATTATTAAGGTTTCCATTACTTTTAATCATTTTTACATGTGGATGATGTTATTATGTTTGTATTTTCTACTAGTATGTTTCTGATGATCTCTGGTAAGTTTGTGTGTGTGTTTAAATGAATTCTAATAGAGCTGAGGTCAGGTCATCAGCAATTAAATTGGTTCCTCCACCATGGCCTTTCTGGTAAGGAGAGTGCCTAAACAAAGCAATACCATTTAAAGGGTGGATGAACTTTCTTGTAGGGTCAACAACCATTTAGCACAATGAGGTAGATTATGCTCCATTAAATATATGCAGCCAGTGCAATGATGACGTGGCATCGCTGGGCAGAGGGCTTCTGAGGCTGAAGTCATTGGCCAGAGAGGAGTTTTTCCAACAATGGAATCAACATCACATGTGACCAATGCAAGCCCTCAAGTTGGAGGACATCAGCTGGAGAGAGATGGTCTGTGCCAAGTGTACTTACCCAAGACATGTTATGCATGAATGAATACCTTTCCAGATTTCAACCTTGATATCTAGAGGTAATTGATCAAGAGCTCGGCTGCACAGTAACCCTACAGCCATATCTGGTCATGGAACTGATGATGATGGTGACAACAACAACAATGCTGTACTTGTGATACTAAACACCAACCAGGGCAACTCCAAGATAGCCAGCTTCTTGAATGTGCCCATGTCCTTCATGGTCAAGATCAGGAACGAAGTGGCAGTCTCTCATGATGTGTCATCATTGGTCAAGGGAAAGAAATATTTTCAGTGCCCAGACAACATAAGAATGGCTAAGTTTGTCCAGTAGGTACAGGATATCATCAACCATAACTCTGTCAAGTCAATGAGGATCATAGAATAGGAGGTGGGAGAGTTCATTATTAGATGTGTGGTGTATGAGGATATCAAATACAAGTTCTACATGATGAGAAGATGGCAGTTCTTATCAGACAAGACTTGGGAGAAGCATTTGATTTGAACAAGCTCAGGCACATTGAGATGATCAACCTGCTTGAGTTTTTCTTTGATGAGAAGAACTTTCACAAGGACCTGAACAGGAGGAATGACAAACAGATCTGTATGGATTCTATAGAGGTACTAAATATATATATATATATATATATATATATATATATGTCATTATTATTATTAATTAAAAAATATCAAACATTGAAAATCCTATATGGAATTTTAAGTGTTAGATATTCTTTAATTAATAATAATTTTGATCTGTCTTTTGAGATAGAGATCTCCCTGGATCTATATCCACCTGGAAATTCCATAGGGATTACCATATTGTATCATTACTAAAATATATATACATATATATATATGTGTGTGTGTGTGTGTGTGTGTGTGTGTGTGTGATATGTGTGTGTGATATGTGTGTGTATGTTTAATTTAACACACATGCATTCATATATATTAGGGCTATAGAGCTATGGTTAGCAAATCATGTAAAAGTGTCCAGTTGGATCCTTGCTCATTGCATCCTATCCCATTATTTCCCTATGACAGACAAAGTTAAGACAAAGAAATCTTTCTTCCTGTCTGTCTTTCTCTCCCTTTCTCTCTCTCTCTCTCTCTCTCTCTCTCTCTCTATATATATATATATATATATATATATATATATATATATATATATATATATATATATATATATATGGTTCAACCCACCGTACAGTAAAAACAAACATAGGAAAAATATTCTTCAAGCTTTTACACAAACACTTCCCGGAATCAAGCACACTACACAAAATATTCAACAAAAACACAGTAAAAATCAGCTACAGTTGCACCGAGAACATGGCACAAATAATAAAAAAGCACAACAGAAAAATTATTAACAAACCACACGAACAAATTAAACCCACGTGCAACTGCAGAATAAAAAACGAATGTCCCTTAAACGGTAATTGTTTACAAAACAACGTAATCTACCAAGCCACGACAAAATCTGCAGATAATGAAGAAAAAGTATACATAGGAGTAACCGAAGGACCATGGAAACAAAGAAATTATGTACACAAAATGTCTTTCACAAATAGTAAATATGCGAACAGCACAATGCTTTCTAAGTATATCTGGGAAATAAAAAACAAAACACACACCACACCAAAAATATCTTGGAAAATAAGGAAAAAATCATCAGCCTACAACAACCTATCAAAAACTTGCAAACTTTGCTTGGAGGAAAAAATAGCTATCATTACCTTCCCAGATCAAAATAAATTATTAAATAAAAGATCCGAGCTAATCTCAAAATGTAGACATGAAAACAAATTTTTACTACGTAACTTAAAATAGAAAAATAAATAAATATATAAACAAACAACAATAAAATAAGCAAAATAAACTACTCCAAACAAATCACAAAACCACACCTGTTAGAATATGCGAAATAAAATCAAAACAAAAGAACGGACGAAAGTCATAACTGTTATACAAATAAAAATAATAATAAGCAAAACAATTTGACCCAAATAAATAAGCGAACAAGCGATTTCCGGTAAATGGCGGCCATTATAGACTACCAACAATAAGCTATATAAACAAATTTTTACTACGTTAACCAAAAACACCGATCAAAATAAAAGAATAAATAAATAAATATATAAGATAAAAAATAAAAATAAAAATAAAAAAACAAACAAAAAAACAAGCAAAATAATTTGACATAAATAAATAAACAAATAAGCGACTTCCGGTAAAAGTAACCGCCAAAATATACTACCCATAATGCACCACTGACCCTTATATAAACAGCCGAGAAAAATAACAGCACTAGTCGCCTGACGATTGCACTAGCATGAAACAGACTGTCGCCTCTAAGTGCTGACTTCCATGTCCACTTTTATATTTATATATATATATATATATATATATATATATATATGTATTAAAGATTTATTGAGCATCTGATACTGATGAGCAATTTTACACAAAACTCTGAAGTCAGTCAATGATATGTCTATTGAACATTTACTGTTTTATTGAATTTATATATATATATATATATATATATATATATATATATATATATATATATATATATATATATATGCATGCATGTATGGGCATATGACCAAGTGGTTAGAACACTTGCTTTCTGATCATGAAACACAGGTCCAAATCTCTCCTTGTTAGGAAGATGACATCTGGATGTTATTGGTCTGGTGAAGCAATCCCTAGCATGCAGCACCTTTGGAAAGTGCCTGAAAACCATGCCATGGGTTGACCCATACCTTGTGAGTAAAATTGGGTAGATAGAACTCTTTGAAAGCTGTCAATGGTTGTGCCAGTAAGTCATTGTAAATGAGTGTTTGAGTGTGCTGACAATTTTCAAATTAATAAATCATGATGCATTATGCACTCTATTCTAGAAACTGTAACAAAGTTCTAGAAATAATCATGATGCATTATGCACTCTATTCTAGAAACTGTAACAAAGTTCTAGAAATAATCATGATGCATTATGCACTCTATTCTAGAAACTGTAACAAAGTTCTAGAAATAATCATGATGCATTATGCACTCTATTCTAGAAACTGTAACAAAGTTCTAGAAATAATCATGATGCATTATGCACTCTATTCTAGAAACTGTAACAAAGTTCTGCTCAGAATAGTCGAAGTATAAACCAAAGCTGGGCTCTGTGAGTACTGAATGAACACAAATGTACCTGGGCTGTCATCTGCAACAGGGATTTGCTAGCTGCCCTAGAAGATGGGTTTGGTTGGAAAACAAGTGGCTGGCCATTATGTATGGAGAAAGAGAGAAAAACATACATTATATAAGTATATATAATGTATGTTTCTCTCTCTCATGATATCTGTCTACTGATAGATAGATAGATAGATAGATAGATAGATAGATAGATAGATAGATAGATAGATAGATAAATTGGATGATTTTTATTCCATCTACTCCGAGAAAAGTGTTCTAAACCCAAGAGAAAATAAAAATGTTAAACTAAATTTTTTGGTCTTTAATTTAATGTATATCAATGAGAAATTACTGGGAGGGAGGAAAACATTATATATATATATATATATATATATATATATATATATATATATATATATATATATATATACATATATATATATATCCGATGCAATGAGAACGAAAATAATATATAAATTCTAACATTCACAGCATTAGTTCAAAAGACGGCTCGATACTGATAGTAGAGCAATAATTATTTATTATAATTTTATCAAATAGACAAAAGCAGTTTACTCACTACAAAGATGCAACTTCACTTTGGTGCATTTCAATTGCACCTCAATGGGTAAGAACCAAAAATGGTTATGAACAATTCTGATTATAAGCAAGCACTATTGTTTCACTCCATCACCTTTTTGCTTTATGCATATTTTTTACTCAAACAGATGAAAAAAGGGAAGTGATGTTTCACATACGGCTTGCTTACAAGCAGAATCGTTCATAACCATTTTTGGTTCTCACCAGTTGAGGTGCAATTGAAATGCACTGAAACGAAGTTGCATCTTTGTAGTGAGTGAACTGTTTTTGTCTATATGATAAAATTATAATATATATATATATATATATATATATATATATATATATATATATATATATATATATCATATTTATTCAAATATATATATATATATATATATATAATTGTTTATTTAAAAATTATAACATAAATATGTTATAAAATCACTACAAAAATAGCCATTTTGTTTCAACACTTCTGTATACACCAATCCTAGACTTGTATATATATATATATATATATATATATGTATATATATATATATATATATATATATATATATATATATATATATATATATATACATATATGAAGAGAGAGAAGTTTAAAGATATTTGTATAGAACCATCATAATTTTATATATGCATATGCAGGTGTGAATGGCAGATCAGGGTGTAGGAGGAATAGTGAAAAGACAAACCTTACTAAGAGGTACAAAGAATAGGAAATTGTTGAGAGCCATGAGCACCCACCTCCTAAAGGAATGCAGCACATAGAAGATATGCAGGTGTGAATGACTTTTGTTTTAAAATTATAATGAAGTTTTTAATATGAATATAAACACAATTTTATGAGAATGCTAGAATCTTAATATGTGCCTGTTTGTCTCATCAGACAGGTGCACATGTGTGTATAACTCAAAAACTATACATTTATACATGTGCCTGAACTTGCTGGGGGGTCATCTCTGCTGGGAAAACAGAATTGTCAAACTGAGTTCAAATTCTATCTCTAAGACTGTTTACCTATAATTCATTCCCTTAGGTTAAAGGCATGAATCCATTTTTAACCTGCCTCTGATCTGTCCTCAAATATCTTGTCAAAATGACACATCACTGGCATGTCATAAATTGTGACAGAGAAAGCTGTGACTGAAGGAGAATTGGGCAAACCACACCTCCGTTATATGCACTAGCTCAAATCTATCATATTCTTTTCAACCTTCAATTATCTACAGGAAAAGGGGTTGCTGAAAAGTGATCAACCTGACCAAGAATGGATTTCAAATTAAATTCTGGTGTTCGGTTATTTGGTCAGATTTTGGAAAGTGGGTTGAGCCAAGTACTTTTCAGTGCCCTCACATGAGTGTATGAATATATTGTTTAAAATTTTCTGTATTTTGGTGGGAAGTGTACTTAATATTAGGGAGAGGTCATTGTAGATAAAAAATATTTTGGACATGGAAATCGACACGGCTAGTGATTATGCAATGTTCATTTCAATGTCCATGTATTTATATATATGTGTGTGTGTGTGTGTGTGTGTGTGTGTGTGTGTGTGTGTATAGATAGATAGATAAATAGATAGATAGATAGATAATATGAAAATGACAGATACACAAACATAGCTAAAACATGGCTTATGCAAAAATTCATGTTCATACACATACACATATGTACACACATACTCAACGATGTATAAACACACACACAGATAGATGATAGATATAACATATGTATGTGCTTATATATTTTTGTGTATATGTAACATTTATATTTTACTTTTTATAGGTTATTTTCCCATTGCTCCCAAACCTCGGATGGAGAGAGTAAAGAAGACCCCAATGGAAGAAACCTATATACAAGTATTACATTTAAAGTGAGGGCCGGGTGGGCGTGTCTCACAGTTAATTGCTCCATGGATACACCCATATATATATATATATATATAACTTTAATTTTATATATATATATATATATATATATATATATATATATATATATATATATATGCGCTCCATGTAGTGTCCCTCACTTCGTTTTTTCCCTTCCACTACCCAGATTTTATTCCCCACATCTCACTTCCACCGTAAGATAGTTTGTCTCTACCGCCCCTTTATATCTACATAGCCCACACACATACACATGTGCTTGCTACACGGGAGCGCCTCCCTCCACCCCGTCCGACATCCAACTCCCCACCCCTCAAAAAACACATTAAATCCCTCCCGCTCTTCTTGAAACCAACACACATACACATTTTGGCATGAGCATTTTTAAGAGCTTCTGGGGTAGATTTCCGATCTCGATTCAACATTTAGCATTTCAGCCAGTCTGTGACTGGAGCAGCCACGGAACCTGCACACACCACACTTGGTAGGACTGCTGTCTTCTCTCTTTTCTTTTCTTCCCCAGCTCTTTTAAGTAAGCACAATTGTCGTGCGCACACATGCGCGCACATGTACACACACACACACACATACACACACAAACACACACATACACACACAAGTGAATATCTTACAGCCAACACAGCAGGAGAAGAAAAATAAACTAAAAATATGAACATCTCATAATATCACCTTTAAGACTTTCAGTGGAATAAGCGAATTCTGGTAAGTTTATTTTTATTTTCCTTACAACTCCTCAAAAATAATAATTAACGTACCAATATTATCTGCTTTTGTTTTTGTTATGACTTGTTTTGTTGTAACTTGTTACCGATGTTACCTACTAGTCGAGTCTTAAATTGCACACGTTTCTTTAACTCTTAACAAAAATAATGACTTTTGATTAACTTTTTCTTTTACCGGTTTTTATAGTCAGGCTTTGTTCAACTTCGACTGACTTTTTTTTCTTTGATTGACCGATCATGTAGAGTGCCTGGGGTTGGGAAGAGTACTTAGTGTCCGTACTATACGGCTAGCCAGTGCGTACTGAGTTTGCACAACTCTTTGGGCCCGACTTTGGTGAGCTTTTAAACTTCTACAGAAAACTTAACAAAACAGAAAATGATGAATTTTTGAAACTATAGTTTGGGTGCAACAAATGTGTAAGTCAACAAAAACGGAGATGGCTCGGTTAGAATCAGTAAGATTAAGAAACAACTTTTAAATTAAGAAATTATTTGACACAAAATGTGAAAATAATTTAAATCTCTTTTTTTTTTTTCAGTCTTCAGTTGATACTTTTTATAATTAAAACTGGTAGTTTTAATAACTAACAAATCAAGTACCTACATAAAGTTTGTATTTATGATTCCCCGCCAATAAAATCAAATAAATTCCTAGAAGACTTCCTCCACTTTAAAAGATCAAAAAAAAAGAAGGAGTAATAAAACACCAGGCCTGTCTGCATATGTCTTTCTTTCGTTGTCTTCAGTCCTTTTTTTTACTCTATTTTCTTTTCGTTTTTCTTGAGGTTTCTTCCTTACCCGCTCCATTATCAGCCCTTGATACCCCTCTTTTTACACTAGCTAGTCTTACTCCTCTCCGTTACCGTAAATCCTGTTATCGTCTGGAAATGAATAGAGATGAAGTTTAGGTGTATTTGGCCAGCAATCAATCATGTTTTGTTGAGGACCAACGAAAGTTGTTTCAGTTTATTTAACATTTTTTTAAATTTAATTTTGGTTTGGTTTGAAGCATTTTCTGGTTTCCGGAGAGAATTTGAATATTGTCCAATGTTTTCTGAGCACTTTCGAATTTCATAAACCATTATCAAAGACTTTTATTTTCGCGCGTGCGCACACACACACACACAATATATATATATATATATATATATATATATATATATATAGGTAACTACACTCGTCTCGGAAAACCTTCGGTTTCTTGATTTGCCAATGATCAAATCAATATCGAAGGAAAAAAAGGTTTTTAAAAAAAGAAAGAGCTATGAACATAAAAACGTCTGTCGAAAATAATCGGACAACATACAGGTCCAAAGCCCAAAGAAGAAAAAAACCCGATACGAGTAACCAACTTTCCCTGACGATCCGAGTAACCAGCTTTCCCTGACGATCCGCTTAGGTGAAACCTTGGTAGGTTTGTCTGGCTCTCTAGGTTTGACTAATCCAGTCTCTTTGACGCGTATATTAAATAATGCATAATAAATGTGGTAAATTAAGAAAGACATTATTTCTTAGTAGGCGAGAAGCCTAAAGAAAGCGATAAAAAAAATTATTCATTTTCTTTTCAAAGTTACTTGTTTTGTGTCGTTGGCAATTAGGAATAATCTTTCTTAAGTCAGAAAATTTTTTAAATGCCATGAAATTATAATTGAAAAATTATTTACAACTTTTTGAACTTTGCAGAAGAAAATTGTTACAGTTAAATAAAAAAAAAACAACTAAAAAGTAAATTATTAAAATAAATAAATGAAAAATAACCTGGAAGGCTGGTCATTTTTAGAGCTTTTAGGTTTTATAATGTAAAATTTACAGGTCCTGTGTAAAAAAAAAAAAGAAGACTGGTATTGAAAACTTTGAAGAAGAGACGCTTCATGTGTTAGTGTTACGAAGTAAAAAAAACTTTTTGTTCGTAAATTTCAGATGAATGGCAGTTGAAGGATTTGTGCTGTTTTAATTGAGACTTCACTTCATTTTTTTTTTTTTAATTTCAAAGAGCCAAAAAAATAATAACTTTTATAAATTCATCAATGTTACCATTTCTTTGGAAAAAGAGAACAATTAAAAGAAAATAATCTTTGATTCAAAGAGAAAGTACACCTTAATTACATGCCTTAAATCCAAATCGCAACGATTGATTCATTCCATTCCTGATCAATTATCGACCATCAACTAAAAAGTTAATAACGCCACTTAAGTGCAGAATAATTCTGACTAAAATAGTAACTATTAGTTTAATAATCCCCAGTCATAACCTAATCTTCCAAAATCTTTTTATTTTATTTTATTTTACTTTTTTTTTTGTCAAAAAAACGTAATTGGATTTTTATTTTAATTTTTTGAAAAATGTAAATTGTAAAAGAAGAAAATGCAGGCATAGAACCCCGAAGCGAACAAACTTCTTAAAGTCATGGTTTGGTTAATCAGTTTCTTTCAAACTGTCATATTTAATTCTTTCTGCTATGAGATCTCACCAATCCGTTTTACTTTTACGTACTTGTAAAATTCCATAGAATGCGCGGGGTTCAATCTTGGTGTAGAGAACGTTATAGCTTGGCCCATTCATTCATTTAAATACGTCAGTTTGAAATGCTTAGCGCCTGGCTTGTGTGTAAGTGTAAAAACGTGAGGTCAGTCTCTCTAGGCTTCAGACATGTTTTTGACACTTCGACGTTCACACTTGAGAGTTCATTTTGTGTTCTTATAAAATCCCAAACGAAACAAATTATCAACCAATTAGTTATAGCTTCAAGGCAGGTGATATTGCCCATTTGATAATTTTTTTATCAATGTAAAAATTCAAAGCGCGCTACAGATTTTAATTACTGCCCTCAGGAAAATAACACTATTTCCCACAAAAAAAAAAATTATATTTATCAACTTAGCATCACATTTTTAGTCAACAAAACGCTAATAAAAAGTTTGATTTCATTTTTTTTTTAATCAGTACACAAAATTAACTGCTTCAGGGGTAGAGATATTTCATTTTGGCCTCAGCCTCAGATGTATGTTTTTACTTTTTTTTTTACGACGTTTATTATTTTTATTTTCAAAATGATTACTTAGTAATTAGCCTCATTAGCCTCGCATCTGGGATAAATTTTCAGCAGAATCAAAAATTTACAGCGATCAATTGATACTTCAGCCGGCAAGTTATAATTTCTCATTTGCATGACTAAAAAAAATTGAACTGTCCATTGACCATTGCGGAAGATTGTCAAATAAATTTAGATTTTTTGACAGTAGACTATGAACTTTTTAAGAAAGTTGAAAAGAAGAGGAATAATTACAAAAATGATTTTGTCTCTTTCTTTCACTCAGTCTCTCTCTCTCTCTTTTACTCTGTCTCCCTATTTCACTCTCTCTTTTACTCTCTTTCTCTCCCTCTCTCTTTCTCTCCCTCTCTCTTTTGCTCTCTCTCTCTTTCACTCTGTCTGTTACTTTCTGTCTCTCTCTTTCACTTTCTCTCTCTTTTACTCTCTCTATTTCACCTTGTCTCTCTCTTTTACTCTGTCTCTCTTTCTTATTCTGTCTCTCTCTTTTGCTATCTCTCTCTTTCACTATGTCTCTCTCTCTCTTATCGTCCATGCACACACGCACAAAGAAAGAAATGTGCACATCCATATGACTAAAATAAAAATTACATTGCAATTTTTGTCTGAGAAAAAAAAAATTATTGTAAGTCACCATACGCAGAAACGTATGACATTTTTAGCAGTTCGAAAAAAATAATCAATAAAGAAAATAAATCAAAATAAGTTAAAAAAAAAGATAAATAAATTATATAATTTACCCAAGTCTGTAACATTAATGATGCAGAGCAAAATATTTTTGCTATTTACGAGATTTTATTTTTTGTGGGCACAATGTTAGAAAATGCAATTTATTAATTGGATTATTAAAAGAAATAAGGAAAAAATAAAAACAAACCAGGACTCCCTTGTGTTATGATTATAAACTAAAATAATACCTCTCTCACGAGTTCATTTTATCTCTCTTGTGTATAGATATGTATATGTGTGTGTGTGTGTGTGTGTGTGTGTGTGTGTGAAGAGAGAGAGAAGATTTAGACATTGTTTAGTTTTTCACTTTATTTAAGATGATAAATTCACTCTCTCTCTCTCTCTCCACATATATATGTGTGTGTGTGTGTATATATATATATATATATATAATATAAACACTCTTTTTTAAAAACAAAAATACTAAAGAACTTTGGATAATTAGCCTAATGGTTCTTTCCTATTTTTCTATATACTTATACACATATGTATATATATATGTATATGCATATATATATGTATATATATATATATATATATATATATATATATAAAAGTGAACATAGAAGTCAACACTTAGAAGCGACAGTCTGTTTCATGCTAGATGCAATCGTCAGGCTTTACACATGCTCTATCTCTGATATTGAGCACTTTATCCCATAAATATAGCACATTTTAAGACTATATTTCTTTATATATATATACAGTGTAACCCGGATATAAGAGAGTTGTCGGTACCTGAGAAGTATCTTATATCCGGGTTTCTCTTATATCCGGGTTTGGTCTATTTTGTTTAGGTAAGTATGGCTCTAATTTGGTACCAGAGAAAATCTCTCTTATATCCGGGTCTCTTATATCCGGGTTACACTGTATATATATATGTGTGTGTGTGTGTGTGTGTGTATATATATATATATATATAGAGAGAGAGAGAGAGAGAGAGACTGATATAGATAGTTTAAGGCTATAATATTTCACTTGTTGATCCTCCATTTTCATTAAGCAGAAGGTTGATACAGCTGATAGATTTTTTTTCCTCTCTTCTTTTTTTCATCTTGTAACATCAACAACCTTTTATCAAATATTTTATTTTACAAACCCTTATTTTGTTCATAGCCAAGTACTGTGGAGATTTTACAAGTAATACAATAAACTCTGCACAAGTTACTCTGCCAGTTAATTCCTGTACTCACAGAGTACATAAAATCAGATGTTATTATGCATGTCAATCTCTTCACAATAAAGGTGCTTTTAAGTAACTACAAACAAACATTCCAGCATATACATATCTTTATATGATTAATATATATGATTGATATATTATGTGAGTTTCAGTTTATTATATCTGTTCAGATTTTCAAGTGAAACATAAATTTTTATTTATAAATAAATCTAAAAAAATATTGTCCATCAGAATATATTTGATTAAAACAATATCCCATATTACCTGAAGAAATTATTATTTTACATGTTAATATATGGTGTTAAATATTTTACATGTTAGTATATGGTGTAAATATTTTTATTTTTATAGGAGGCACGGTGGAGTAATGGATAGCGGCTTGGATTGAGAAATCGGAGAGCCGAGTTCAAATTCCAGTCGAATCCATTACATTAACTTGCATGCTAATACCCTTGGGAAAAGTGTGAATCCTCTTCTTCTCCCCCCAGCTATGGGTAAATAGCAGGACAGACTGGGATGGCAACTGGTCTAGGAGAAGGACAACTCTGAATTCAGAACCTGTGGAGGGTCGTTTGGTGGCCTTGTGGCACTTAGTGCACCAGGTCTCTGTATTCAGCCCTGCAGAAAGTGTGGATGACCCTGCATGAAACCTTCACCACTATAATCAAATCTCATGTGCTGTTGCCGGGCTGTCAGTTTCCTGGGAACTGATCTGCTTGACCCTCATACATCGAATTCAATGGGAGAGTCGAGTATATATATATATATATATATATATATATATATGTCTATATATATATATATTATATATTATATATATAATATATATTATATATTATATATATATATATACTAGTAATAATCTTATAAATATAAGAAATTATACTCGTTCGGAAAACCTTCGGTGTCTTGATTTGCAAATAAACAAACCAATACCAAAGGGAAAAAAAAGGTACAAAAAAAGTAAGAACAAAGAACATGTACGTCAGCCGAAAATAATCGTCTAGCATCCAAGTCCAGAGTCCAAAGAAAAAAAACCCCGACATGAGTAAGTAAAATAACTAAATAAACTGCTCAATACGCTAAGTAGACCAAACCTAATTAAACCTAAAGAGCCAGACAAACCTACCAAGGTTTGACCTATGTGGATCGTCAGGGAAGGCTGGCCAGCATTCCCTGACAATCCGTATAGGTGAAACCTTGGTAGGTTTTTCTTGCTCTTTAGGTTTAATTATAAACATATATATATATATATATATATATATATATATATATATGTTAATATATGGTGTGCTTAATATTCTATAACTTTCATCAGTCTTTCAACCACTGATTTTGTTAACTTTACTTTATTCTTTTTTGACTTTAGCATTATTTTTATTGATTCTCAGAGGTCATCTTTGCTTTAATATTACTTTCCGTTATCATGTAGATCTCTTAACAATGGACAGCAGATTTTCTATTTATTTATATCCAGAGAGTCTCGTGGACATTCCATTAATTGAGCTTTTTTGAAACTGTTTTTGGTAATGTGGGCAATAGCTTTGCAGAATATAAAAGGGCATTGTCATGTATCAATATACTCTTTCGTGTAATGATTTTTGGCTACAATCTGCACCACTTCAAAAAAATGTCTTGTCAAATAACTTATAATAATTGTCTGTTTATTTTGATATCATCATTAAATTTGAAGAGATCATTAATCTTCCTGCCCACAATACTTGTCTAAAACATTACTCCAACACCCACTGTTGTCTTCTAAATTGATTTGATTTTACTACTTTCATGAAGTTGTCAACCTCTAGCCCGGCTATCAGGTTCATCCAATGTAGTTCTACCTTCAACAATAAAAATTACTGCTGGAAAAATCAGTTTTCATTTGATTATTTGACCAACTGTTACACTAGTTTCTAAGCTTTCATGTATTTAGTCAATGTTCTTAATATTCTACATCTTTTCTCTGTTTAAAGCTTCTTAAAAATATTCTCTTGCTGGTCAGCACACATTTTTCATTCATTACTCTTAATTTTCCACGAATCTCTTTTAGTAAGGTTTTTAAAGCCAGTTTATTTTTTTGACCTCATCATGCTAATGTTTGTAATCTTTTTTTTTTTGATTGTTCTATAATCTCTGTTCAACTTGAATTCATAATGTGTTTCTATTACTGAAAAACTTTACAATACTTATTTCACTTTTGATGTTACATATTATGAGCAGTCATGGCCCTTCATAACTTCCTGTCTTTTGTTTGCTCTTATGAGCCATGACAATCTTAATATATTTGAAATATGAAAATAAATATCAATAACTGTATTATGATATATATAATTTTCTACAATATGATGAATAATTCCTGAGTTGCATAAGAAAATCACACATGACCAAATAAGTTATTGTAAATATTTCTAATGAAAACATCTTAAAATCTGAAATTCTTATTGTATATTTTCCAGATGAATATAAGTATATCCTGAAAATGTTGACACTATCAGTTGGTTAATAATTGTTTTCTTGTGAGAATATTTACTTTCATAATAAAATCTGACATAGTATAAATGCATTGATCTTTAAAGTTAATCTATTGATAAAATGCCAACTCAGATCCATACAATGCAAACAAGGTAAAGCAATCTAAAAATAAAACTATGTCTGTATAAATATAGAAGCAGTATAAATCTCAAGATATCATATTTATTGTTAGAAAGGGATAAGAATGATTTGACTTTAATAAAGTCTTTCCTTCTTTGTATATTAGTGCATCTTTACCTATGTAGACTTTCTATTCAAGATTTTTGTTTTATCTTTATCTTTGTTGTTGTGTTTTTTTTTTTTATAATTCAGCTGGTTAGTTCACCAGACATCTTCATGCAACATTTTGTTTGGTGCCAAGTTGTAGATCCTTTAATGGAGAATTAAGAATAAAAAAAAGATTTAAAAAAAAACTACAACCACAACAACAAAAACAAGATAATCCAATACTAACATTTATGCATATATGTATGAAGGTGGATCAATAAGTCCATAGCCTAACATAATGGTATTTATTGAATCATGATCTGAATTTTCCACTGCTTGAGTTAGATGGTTAATATTCCATATTGAATTAATTGCATTATCCAGGAAGGACTTATTTAAAAAATATATATTTTGTTTGAAATAAATGCTTTTTTACCATTAGGACATGGGCTGATTGATGTGATAGATATATAGATACATACATAGATATGTATGTATATATGTATAAATAGGTATACCTCACCGTATGTCGTTAATTGTTTCCATAGGTCACAACTTGTAGATGAAGATAATTAACATAAATATAATAGGTATATAATATCTGTAGTCAATATATTTATACAGCATATACTATATATATACATAATTATAATGCATATATGCATACACAGTGCAATCTATATATCTATAAACTTATCATCTTAATTTTATGTAAATATTTATACAATTAAACTTAGTTTTCCATTTTTTAGCTGTCATGTCCCTTCAGGATGTAGGCACTCATATCTCTCCACACCTTGTTTGTTGTTGAATATGTTTAAATTTATTTTGTTTAATATATTTACATTACATTTTTTTGTTTAATATGTTTAAATTACCATTTTTGGCTTTTGTTTAATATGTTTAAATTATTGTTCTATTTTTTGTTTAATATGTTTAAATTACTATTTCTTTTTTTTTGTTTAATATTTTTAAATTACCATTTTTTTATTTTTATTTAATATGTTTAAATTACTATTTCTGTTTTTTTGTTTAATGTTTAATATGTTTAAATTGCCATTCTTGAGAAATGTATTGGAATGTTTATCCATTGCCTTCTCCAAGCTTTTGAATTCAGACTTGACCTACTCTAAGACTGGCTACCCTACTAGGTTAGAAAGACCAATTTGCTGTAGTATTTATCCATAGATAGAAACTACAAGAGATAGATCCATGCCTTTCCTAATCCAATACTAAGAAATGAATACAAGAACCTTGGCTGTAATTTGAACTCAGTCTGCCAATTCCATTTTGTGCCAATAACCATCATGCCACCTATTTATTCTAATATGTAACAGCAGTACTAAATTTTTAGCTTCAAAATAGAATTTTTCATATATTTGGTATTTTGGACACCAATCAAAACAAATAAAAATGTTTAAATATAATCAGTATATATAACAAACATATATGTATACATAACATAATCAGTATAGTAATAACACACACACACACACACAAATATATATATATATATATATATATATATATATATAGTCAAACCTAATGAGCCAGACACACCTACCAAGGTTTCACTTAGGCAGATCGTCAGGGTCGACCCTGACGATCTGCCTAAGTGAAACCTTGGTAGGTGTGTCTGGCTCATTAGGTTTGACTAGGTTTGCTCTACGCTTGTATTGAGCTCTTTAGTTAGTTGTTTACTCGTATCGGGGTTTTTTCTTTGGGCCTTGAACCTGTATCTGTGCGATTATTTTCGACAGACTTTCATGTTCCTGGCTCTTTCTTTTTTTAAAACCTTCTTTTCCTTCGTGATTGATTTGGCTGTTGTTAAATCAAGAGTTCGAAGGTTTTTCGACACGAGTATAGTTACCTATATTTATATATATATATATATATATATATATGAAAGTAGATCAATAAACCTGTGGTCTGATGCATAGTTATTAGCTGAATTTTGAGCTGAAATTTTCACTGTATAATATTGAGTTTGCATGATTAATTTTCACTGCTAAATTAAGCATATCAGCAAAGAAGGAGATTATGTTAAAAGATAAATATGTTTTGTGTAAAATAAATGCATTTTCTTCATCAAAAGGCTATAGAATTAGGAATGAATATACACATTAATTGAAGGATATTGACACAACGGCAAATCAAAGACATGCAAAAAATTTCCACACCACAACTGGCCACTAGAATCAGATTCCCTCTTAAAAATTAATGTTGTTGATATACAATAGACTCATGATGAAAATACTTATGAACTGTTCTTGTATTCAGTGCTTAGTAATATATTCCCACACATATATGCACATTGCACAGGTACTAGCTATAAGGATATGCTAAAGACATGCACTTTTTGTGGATTATAGTTATATATATACCTGTATATGTGCACACACATATACACACGCATACTGAAACACATGCACCAGCTATGTGTATATCTATCTGTCTATCTATCTATCTGTCTATCTATCTATCTATCTATCTATCTATCTATCTATCTATCACTGTTAAATATCTATCTATCTATCTATCTATCACTGTTAAATATCTATCTATCTATCTATCTATCTATCTATCACTGTTAAATATCTATCTATCTATCTATCACTGTTAAATATCTATCTATCTATCTATCTATCTATCACTGTTAAATATCTATCTATCTATCTATCACTGTTAAATATCTATCTATCTATCTATCACTGTTAAATATCTATCTATCTATCTATCTATCACTGTTAAATATCTATCTATCTATCTATCTATCTATCACTGTTAAATATCTATCTATCTATCTATCTATCTATCTATCTATCTATCTATCACTGTTAAATATCTATCTATCTATCTATCTATCTATCACTGTTAAATATCTATCTATCTATCTATCTATCACTGTTAAATATCTATCTATCTATCTATCTATCACTGTTAAATATCTATCTATCTATCTATCTATCTATCTATCACTGTTAAATATCTATCTATCTATCACTGTTAAATATCTATCTATCTATCTATCTATCTATCTATCTATCTATCACTGTTAAATATCTATCTATCTATCTATCACTTTTAAATATCTATCTATCTATCTACCTATCTATCTATCTATCACTATTCTTATATGTGCAATAATTTGCCTGTATCAGTATATTTATATTTCTCTCTATCCACTGTATCTCCCAATATATATATATATATGTATGTATATATATTATATATATATATATATATATAGCATAATGAGAAGCCACGTATACTTGGGAATTTTAAATCTATATAAATATTTCAACAGTTAAAAAATTTCTTTAGATATAGTTAAAAAAAACCTTTTTAAACAACATCTAAAATATTATCGTTGGATTTACGTTAGAAATATTCAAACACAGTTGCATTCCACATCACGTGATGTCCGAGTCTCGCGACGGACGCTACTTGAAAACAAACTTCTGAATACAGTTATTCAATTAATTTCTGATGAAAGATCGGGGCGATCTGAAATATCAAATATATATATATATATAAAAAAATATAAATAAATACTTTCACAAAAAAACATTCAATTATTTTTCTTTTAATTTGCAACTTTTCAGTTGTTTTCTCCATATTATATATATATATATATATATATATATATATATATATATATATATTTATTTATTTATATATATATATGTTAAAAAGAAGAGAGGTACCGCAAACATTTTTGGTTGTAATGTGGATTTTTAAAAAAAATATTATGCTTTATTTTCCATAATTTTACTACACGTGTTTCTGGTCTCACAACCGTCTTCAGGTAAAGGATGGAGATTTCCACATATTATTAAAAATAATTTTTTTCCTTTTTATTTTTCAATGTTAAATATTCTGGATATGAGACATTCTCTATTTTCCTGTCAGTAATCCAAATGTCTTTCTTGAAATGGCAGTGAAGAGTTCTGTGCAAAGGGTCATAAAACAATTAAGGTTGGTTTGAGAAATGATGAATTAGTTGTCAGTATCTTTTCTTTTAATGTTTTAATGACCCCTGTTCTTAGATCTATTTCCATTTTCGTGTGTTTCTGTCAGCATGCGTGTATATATGCGTGTGCATATTCCCCCTCAATACATACACTGTCTCACTACTAGGAATTAGTAAACACATTTGTACATATACACATATACATAAACACACACACACACACACATACCGTCCCACCACAAGGAATCTGTACATACACATACATACATACACACATACGTACACACACATACTTCCCAAGTTACATGGAACTAGTACACACACACACACACACACACACACACACACACACACTTACACATGTTATGATACAAAACTGTGTAGTTATGATTTTAAAAGAAATCTGAATGAGTAAAGTTGTTTGATTATAAAGCATTTCATAGCCAAGTGGTCAAACAGTGATTTCTCCAGCAAATAGAGACACAAGTTGGAATCTTGCTGGAGAGCACATTTTTCTATAATAGGATTTCTTGAATGTTCAGGTTGGTAAACAAAATAAAATGGTGTTTAAAACTAAATGGAATATATATATATATATATATATATATATATATATATATATATATATATATATATGCACTAAAAGACATTATCAGTATATATGGATATATATTACATGTGGGAAAGCATATATATGCATGTATGCATTTGAATATATTTATACATATTTATGTATGATATTTGATCTTCATGGGAGTGTTCATTACTTCTAGGACTTGTACATCACATATACTTAATAACACTTATATGTATGCACACACACACACACACACCTCTGAATATAAACACACACAGATGTCATTTAATTTGAATATAATTTTAATTATACATGTTTATATTATACTATCAAATATTTGCTTTAATATATACTGTACTATGACATACTTGAAAAAAAAATGCATTCATTTTATATAAATATTTATTTTTCAACACAACTTCCTTCCTTGTCAGTGCATTTAATTCAATGGTGTATATTAATTACATAGATCAAATGTCATACAGTAAATATTTCAGATCAAATTTCTATAAATAAATGCAAGAGGCTACAGACTTATTGATTCATTCTCATGTACAATGTAATAATTTATATTTTGTTTAAAAACTGAAACAAACCAACAGTAGAATATCAGATGCATGCACGCACTCACGCATACATAGAGAGTACAATCAAATACACACATACAATATTTAATTAAATGCATATAGACATGTAATGTGCAGTTATACAAATTATTAATGAACGAATCAATGTTGTGAAATTATGTAATGATAGGATAGTTGTGTTATTTGATTTTAAGACACTTCAGGTTATTTAATTTTTAATTTTGTCTAGGGCACCTAGTAATTGAACTCACTACTATATAATAACGGTCAACCAAGCTAGCCTTGCTAACCATTACCCCATGTTGAGGCACCTGGAAATGAATTTAACTATGAAAATGCAATGGAAGTGATTTTACTATGAAAATACATTCAAAATGATTTTACTATGAAAATGTATTGCAAATGATTTTACTATGAAAATGTATTGCAAATGATTTTGCCATGAAAATGTAATGCAAATGATTTTACTATGAAAATGTTTTGCAAATGATTTGGCCATGAAAATTCATTGGAAATGATTTTACTATGAAAATGTATTGCAAATGATTTTGCCATGAAAATGTAATGAAAATGATTTTACTATGAAAATGCATTGCAAATTATTTTACTATGAAAATGTTTTGCAAATGATTTGGCCATGAAAATGTAATGAAAATGATTTTACTATGAAAATGCATTGCAAATTATTTTACTATGAAAATGTTTTGCAAATGATTTGGCCATGAAAATTCATTGGAAATGATTTTACTATGAAAATGCATTGCAAATTATTTTACTATGAAAATGTTTTGCAAATGATTTGGCCATGAAAATTCATTGGAAATGATTTTACTATGAAAATGCATTGCAAATTATTTTACTATGAAAATGTTTTGCAAATGATTTGGCCATGAAAATTCATTGGAAATGATTTTACTATGAAAATGTATAGCAAATGATTTTGCAATGAAAATTTAATGCAAATGATTTCACTATGAAAATGCATTGCAAATGATTTTAGGTTGTTTTAGTTCATTTTTTAATCTGACTGCTCTTGTTGGGTTAATGTTGAATTTTGTATAGAGCACTGAGTGACGCTCAAACTCACCACTCAGTAATAATGTTCAATCAGATTAGCCTTGCCAACTGTTATCCCATGCTAAGGCGCATTAAAATAATGAGAAGCAAATAAACTTCTAGAGTATAGTATGTTCGGGATAAGTAATTATTTAAATTAATCCCATCTACTCATATGTATGAATTGTACATGTAGATACAAATTATTACACTTTGCACTGGTGCAGTTCTAAGTGAAAGAATGGAAATGCACATACACATACACATATAACACTCACACACACATATAAACTTAAACACCATACACACACAGACAGAACTAACTGTACGTTGTACACATTATCCATTCATATTAAAACCTGTACCACACCTATACATACGTATGTATGTTCACACTTACAGTCATATGCAAATATGCTGAAAGTTTGTTTATTTTTTTTTAACTTTTATGCATATTTATCTTTATCTGTGCATATATATATATATATATATATATATATATATATATATATGTATATGTTTTATATATATATACATATGTTTTATATAAAAACGATTATAGGTTGCTGGCCACTGCCACCAAGGGGACAGGGAAATTGTCTCATGCTTACTACTATGGCATCCTTCTAGAAGTGTCTTCTCACGAAAATTGACTTTCCCAGACACCATAGCTCGAGACTCAGGGTTGAATATTGGGGATCTGGGGACAGCAATGCATGATCAAACAGTGTGGAAAAGGGTTGTCAATGGAGTTCCAACCAACCACAGGGAGACTAAAGGATGATGATGATGATGATGATGATGATGATGATGATGATGATGATGATGATATATATATATGTGTATATATATATATATATATATATATGATATATATACATATATAGATGATATATATATATGATTATATATATATATATATGAGATGATAATGATGATGATATATATACAAATATAGATGATATATATATATATATATGATAATAATAATGATGATATGTAGTTAAGTAATGAAAATCTTGGAAATCCATATGGATAATCCCAAGGATAATCCCAAGGAGGATGAAATCCAGGGAGCTCAATGTTAAATCAAAGTGATTAATTCAATGAAAATAAACAACTTTAAGGGTCCATTGGTTAATTTATTTCTATTTCCCTATTTCAATGGACCCTTAAAGTTGTCTGTTTTCATTTATATATATATATATGTGTGTGTGTGTGTGTGTGTGTGTGTGTGTGTGTGTGTGTGTGTGTGTGTGGGAATAAAGACAAAAAAGGAAAACTTATCTTAGTTGATGCGTTTTGTCATCTGATGGACTTTGTCACTTTATCAAGGCAAATGACATCTGCCTTGATAAAGTCCACCAGAGGATGAAACATCAGCTAAGATAGTTTTTACTTTTGTCTTTAAACAAATCATTTGACACATGAAGTAGCTCACCACCAGGCTTGAAGAGATATTTCCTGTCTGTTCTACACATTTATTAAACAAAGGATTACTGCCGAAATATACTACTCTATGTGTGTGTGTGTGTGTGTGTTTATATTACTACAAATAAACATATTCTCTCTCTCTCTCTCTCACACACACACACACGCGCGCACACACACACACACACACACACACACACACACACACACACACACATATTGAAATCAAAACTACGGTGTGTAATTAACAATCATCATGCAGTGGTAATTCCCACTGTTATGATATCTCCCAAATATTCAGCCCCGATATTGAACAATCTGACCCTCATAAATGTTGCATATTTTAAAAAGATAATTTTAAATGACAGAATAAAATATCGAAGTTCAACAAACACACACGCACGTGTGTGGTGTACTTTTCAGTGCGCCCACGTCACTACCGAATATGACACAAGAAGGTCAATAAACGCCAATATCATGGAAATATTGCTCAAGCCCCCTTGGCACTTCACCTTTTGGGGACGCCTCAGGCACCGGGCATTTAGACCCAGCCCCTTTCCAATGCAAAGGTACTGCCTGGAGGGAAGTCACCCTGGGGCTTTGACTTTCACTTAATATTTTTTTTAATTTCCCCGCAAAAGTACCAGATGTGAATACAAGCAATTTATTTTCTCTACTAACTAAAAACATTTTGTTTTTGTTATTACTTACTTTTTTAACTACATACATATGTGATTCTGATTATCTATCTATCTATCTATCTATCTATCTATCTATCTATCTATCTATCTATCTAATTTAAAGTTAGTTACATGAAAATTGAAGCTTAATTCGTAAACAATTAATTTATTAATAAACAGTTCGCGCGCGTACACACACACAAACACACATGGTGTCTTCGTCTTCGTGAAAATAAACGTGTACTACTGTATCGGACAAGTTAGCAAAATCGGTCTGTAAAGGGATATAGATGTAAAGAAAGAAGAAATGGGAAAATGAACGTAAAAGAAGAATGATTGAAATGACATGGAAGAAAAAAGAAGAGAATGAAAAATGTTGTGATGAATGAAATCAAAAAGAAAAAACTTCAAAAGGGAAGAGATGAAATAGGTGAGAATAGATAGATCGATTGAAATTGAAATGATTGAAAAATGAAAAGTTTTGAATTTTTGATCAACAATGATCGTTCGAAGACGATACATGATGAATGATGTTTGTTTACTTTTAAAAGGAAAGTGGAAAAGATTAGTGACGAAAGTGAGAAAAATAGATCATTCATTACATTCAGTGTCACAGATGAACTGTAAGTGTAAATCGAGAAAGAAAGAAAAAAGAAAACTAGAGACAAGAAAAATGAAGGAAAAAATAAATATTGTGGAAAAAATGAACATGACTTGAAGTGACTCAAGCAACTGCAAGTTCAATGAAGAATGGAAAAAAAAATTGATTGGAAAAGAAGAATAAATAATTAAAAGAATGAATGAATGAAGGAAGGAAGGAATGAAGGAAGCAAGGAAGGAAGGAAGGATACAAAGAAAATACCAGAAAGAAAAATGTGAAAAAAATGTTATAAAAAGGAAAACTAAAAGTAAGAAGAACGATGGAAATTAAAAGCGTGCGAATGAAAGAAAGGAGAAAAGATTGGGCGTGTAAATTTTGTAAACTTTCTAGTTTCTGGTCACAACCAGCTGAAAACGGTCAACATATACACAAAATCTCAAAAGAAAGAAAAGAAGGAAATGGAAAGAAGATAAAATGAATAAATTTAAATAACAAACAAAAACAAAAAAGTGTGTAATGAATGAATTAAAGGGGAAAAAAAGGTGATGGTAAAAGAAAAAAGAAAAAAAAAAGGAAATAAACACTGTCATAAACACAGTTATAAACTTAGGTGGTCGTGTGCTGAAAAGTTCTCGACCCGACAAAAAATAAATAAATAAATAAATAATGTAGGGATTCCCCGCTAGAATTCTCATGTTTTGGTCATTTGGTCAAATTTGGGCAAGAGGGCCGATAACTTTTCAACACCCTCCCGTAGCTGCATAAGCACCAGTGTTGTTTTCTAATAACAGCACAGATCTCCCACACAAGCAGAGAAAATAAAAATAAAAATGGGAGAAATGAATAAACAAGAAAAAATTACAAAGAGAAACCGGGGAAAAATTACATTTAATTGACATGCATAAACTTATCTTTCTAAATATAGACAAAAATAAGTTAAAATTATTATACAATATTGGGCACGAGTTTCTCTATCTCCAGCTTTCTTAGGCCATTAGCAAACAAAGACAAAATCTTTCTTTTCTTTACTTTAAATGCTGTTGTTGTGGCAGTTTCCAAACATTAAACAACAACAAACAAAAAAATCTCGCAATGACAAAGAAACTGATTCAAAAGACATTAAATTTCTAAAAGCACTCCTGAAATTTACTCACAATTTAATACGGTATTTAAATTTTTCTTCTCAGAAGAGCAATTTTCTTCTCTAACTTTTTTCCCTACTTCTTCCTTCTAAAATCAAGTCGGGTTGTTATTACCTTGTCTGTCTAATAGTTTCATTCACTTTAAATGTCGATTACATTTTTTTTTCTTTTCTTTCTCTTCTTTGTCGTATCTTTTAACTTGAAAGCCTTTCCACTTTTATTTTCTCTTCTTTTTGTTCTCTCTCTTTCTCTCTTTTCCCTTTTTAAGTCTTTCTGTAAATGAAATGTACATCTTCAATCTTATTGAGAAAAATAATGTTTCCTAATTGTATTTCTTTTTTTTGTTTCTTTATTTTTTAAATTTTTATCTGCTTTGAAAATGACCACGAATAAATTCATGAAACAATGAGAATTGTAGGGTATTTTTCTTCAGCTGTCTGCGTGGGAGATTTATTTATGTATTTTTTGTGCGTTTATGGATGTGTGCGGATGAATGGATGGATGGGTGTGTGTGTGTGTGTGTGTGTGTGTGTGTGTGTGTGTGTGTGTGTGTGTGTGTGTGTGTGTGTGTGCGTGTGTGTGGAAGAGAGGGAGAGGGCAAGAGAAATTCCAACAACACTGTTTCAGTGCTTTTTTATGTTTGGATTGTACGTGTTTAGGTAGATGCATGTGTAGCTACTTACACATTACACTTACTTACAGTTACACAGTTTCTGTGTGTACGTCTGATGTAGAATAAGTGGGTTTTTTTTTGTCATTGCGTCTGTGGACGGATACTTTAAAAATGAAATCTGTTGGAATGTAAATAGTGTGTGAGTGTATACTGTAAGAATGTAAGTGTATGCGAGTGCGTATAACGTGCATGGGAATATTGTATCAATATGTGATAATGAAAGTAATGTACATTCCGTGTGTGTCTATGTGTGTGTGTGTGTTTGTGTGTGTGTCTGTATCTATGTGCGTTCAATTCTTCATTCAAATACGGCGGATTTGAATGAAGAATTTATGTACGCATACGCAGCAATTCATTTATGCGTTTTTAACACTGTTACAATGATGAAAGTGAAACTGGAATCAAGAAACTTGATAAATATTTCATGAAGTTTTGCATGTAGAAGTTTCTGTTTAAGTCTATAATAATAATAATAATAATAATAATAATAATAATAATAATAATAATAATAATAATAATAATAATAATAATAACAACAACAACAACAACAACAATAATAATCATTTGTGTATGTTTTATTTCTTGCTTTATATTCTGTAGAGCCAGGTCTAAGCTAGGGTCCTTATGCCCTAGGAGAATTCACTTAGAATTGTCATTTAATTGATAGCACTTTTCTTAGTATATGGGATGTTCCTAGGGTGATCTTCTGGGCAACTTGTATGTTGATGTTACCTCAGACACCGTTAGTAAAATTGTCCGTTTTTTTTTTCTAACGAGACCCAAGGCTCCGTTACTATCAGTACAGTCTCAGTCTTCATTCCACACATCCCGTTAATCTCGATCTCCAGGTACTTGTATTTGGACAATTTCTTGATAATTTTCATGAAGGTGTTTCTCTCAGATGGTATTAATTATGATAGATAGATATAATATATGATAAATGTCTTTGAAATGGATTCCAGTAATCGAATACGTCAATTATAAAAGACATTTTACAGTACACTTGACTAATCTTTTCTTGTTTCATCATTGTTCACACTAAAAACAATATTTTAGTTTAGCTTTTAAATATACTTAAAAAAATAAAGGATATGAAAATTCACATAGCTAAAGCCTGGACTGCTTTGAATAAAATAAAATGGATGTAAGTTGGAAATCTGATCTACTAGACAACCTCAAATGAGGATTCTTTTGAGCCACTGTAGAAGTGATGTTATAAGGTATGGTGACACTGCTTGGACATTAACTAAAACCTTAGTGCCTAAGCTTGATGAAACCTACACTTGGATGCTGAGAGCTCTTGGAGACAATTTCCAGCTAAATCACAGCTCAATGGACTCATCCCTGCTATTTCTACAATTATACACAAACACAGAACACACTTTGCAGGACATTACTGGAGAGCAAAACAAAAACTTGTGATTGATCTACTGCTCTGGACACCTAGCTATGGCAGCAACCACCTACATTGGCCAGCTATGTTATGACACAGAATGCCACCCTAATGACCTTCTGACCTTGACGTAGGTCCGTGATGGTTGGAGTGATAAAATCATGAATGTCTGAGCCAGCTCAACAGAATATAATGCAGCCAACCCAAATTTACACACCTTGTAAATAAAATGTATTCAGGGCTAACTCGTGGCAAAATTAAAAATAGCTAAGGATATTAGTAAGCCTATGCAAGTCTTTTTCTTTTTTAAGAAACAAATTTTCTGGTCTCTCGGTCAGATTTTGTCATGAGTTTGTGCATAATATAAATAAGGAATCAAAACCCGGTAGCAGGAGCTAGAACCCACCAGACCAGCTAAAGAAAATAATGGATGAAAGGACTCTGTAAACTACTGGCAGGTGTCTCACTAGAATATCATGTCTTTGCTTAGATGAATATACCACAAATAACTCTTGCTCGATGCGCTACACAGTGGTGATTCTACGGGGATGTGCAGAAGGGGTTAATGCACCCCTAATTTTGGCCGGGCCCTCATACACACTTTTCTAAGTTTTGTAGAGGAAAAAAATCAGAGCAGACAAATTACACTTCTGCTAGTATTGACATTAGTATTAACCCTTTGATTTTGTTTTGAAGTTGACCTCTTTTTTGGTCCAACAGCTTGAGAGTGGAAAAGAGGGCAAGAATAGATTAGAACTCCACTACTATGAATGAAAAGTTATTCTGTTTAATTTAGTGGAGTAACATACTTATACTAAAACTCATTCCTAAGTTGTGTATATGCAAATGGTGTAGTATGAAAATAAAAATACTGCTTGAATTCCCACCCCCCCCCCTTCTCTGCAGAAAAATCTCGAACCAAGCACCCCCCCCTCCCAAGAGGCCCCTGTACTATCAGAGTTCCAGAATCCCCACTGGTGCTACACTATTTAGTTCCACCTGTTCAGACCTTTATAGCTAGGACTCATCCATAGAGTCAGATCACTCACATTTCCTCTGTATTCCAAATCTGAATAGGAAGTTCTGCTCAGACTGCTCCTCCCCACAAGACCTACTTTGGAGACCCCCCATCCTCGATGCTTCCCTGAACACTACAATCTTAACCTCTTCAAGGCAAGAGTCCATCTTTATCTATCCTTTTATCTTCATAATCCTTACCTTCTGCTCTTACATTTACACCTTCTCTTACATTCATATCATACACCTCATTCAGCAACACTCTACCCTGAGTGGCTCTCGAGCCTTGTATTTAGTGAACTTTAGTAAAAAAAAAAGAAAAAAAAAAGAAAAAAGAAAAAAGAAAACAAAACAGAACACTCAAACTAACTTGGATTCGCTCTATATATAAAAGATATTTTTATTCTGAAAATATGTATGAAAAAGCAACAAATTATTTTTTTTATTTGATATGTATCTTTGAATATGACTTCTATTTTCATTTGCAAACACCAAAACAGTTGATTAACAGATCACCACAGCAATTGGAGAGATGTGATTAAATATACTTTAAAATTTAAAAAAAAATTATTCAGTATTATTATTGTTTAGGTAATAAGCATTATAAAATAGCACAAATAGCTATATTGTGGGGGAAAGGAATTTTCAACAATATACGCATTTTTTACATATTTATGGTTAACTTTTTAACTTTTATCAAAAATGACATTCTTGTACGTGTAGTTATGGATAATATTATACATTAATTACTATTTTTTTTAATTAATAACTATTTGTTCTAAGTTGTTGATATTAATAGCTATCTGCTGATGTGTTAAAATTTTGGAATAACGCAATAATAAAAATTTAAATTTCATCTCTCTAATAGATGTTGCAATCTGTAAATGAGTTAACTTTACCCTGGTTTGTCCTGTCCCTAACAAGGATATCTTATCTTGTCATTGATTGGAAAGAGACTGTAAATGACAGAACACATAAGTAAACTACTCCCCCATAATTACTTTAACACCCAAATTCAAATAACAGTAAAACACTTCTAAACTCATTATCAGCTTTGAAGCTGGTGGGGTGGGGGCATTTTTCTTTATATATGTGTTGAGCTGTATTTGTTCCAATTTTCTTTTACTATTGTTTACCCAATACAATGCTTAAGTGCCACTCAAGGTAGATGAATACTAAATGGAGATGATGTAAGGGCATATAGGGTGGGAGGAAGGATTGTGTATTATGAGGATATGTAGGACAGATATCAGTTGATCCTAGGCTTGAAGAGGTTAATATTGTAGTAATCAGAGAAGCATTCCCTCAGGAGTTCATTTCTCATTGCAACACTTCTGTGGAAGAAGCTGTCTGAGTAGAACCGCTTCCTTACCAATGGAATATGAAGGGAATTAGGATGAGTCAACTCAGTGTATTTGGAATGGCAGGTGATAGTTGTGAAGGTCTGACAATCAGCATATGTCTTGTTGCATGTTGCAAATGAAGCCCCTAAAACACACAAGAATATTGAATGTTAATTTTAATTCTGCACAATGTATCTAATGTTTAGCGGTTGAAATAGTTGTATATATCTTTACTGCAAGCAAACCATTACCTCTTGGAAAATTAGTGCATCACAATCTTCCTCTTCTTCTTCCTGTGACCTAGAGGCAAACAAAGCAAAAGAAAGATTATATATTTACTATTTTGTCTGTAGGAGTATTTATTTAGCAAGTAAACATCAGAAGAATAAAGAGGGATAGTAAAAGGTCAAAAGTTACTTAAAGCAACAGAAAAAGGAAGCTGTGGAGAGCCATGAACCCCCATGTCCTGTCAAAGGAATGTCACTTAAAAAGTTTAGTTCAAATTTCTACTGAGACTCTTTTATCCTCACTTCACATGGGAAAGACATGAATCTAAATCTCCCTGCACTCTCTCCAATTACTAAATAAATATATTGCCAAAGAAATTTAGTCACTGGCTTGCTATAAGGGTTAAACAGGAGATACACTGGAAGATTGGGTCCATGAACTATAAACCCCACCCTGCCAATATCAAAAAATTAAAAAGTACTCAATTTACCTGACCACTGAAGCAGTTAAGAGCAACAATAATAATTAAGAAGGAAATACTCCCATACAATTGACAACTTTGAAAGTGACCAGCAATAAATGTAAGATCTGTGGATGTATTATAAATACACTTTATAGATATTATATACAGATAATATATCAGTTATGTGCCATGCGTGATACACACTTAGGCGATCATGTATCTTTCGATACATGACTGACAAAGCAGATTTTTTCTTGCAGTAGGTTGACATTTCTTTCTGTGATAGACCAGTTGCCATCTAAGGCTATAGAACCCGATGTGTCCTGCAATTTACCCATAGCTGGGGGGAGAAGAAGAGGATTCATACATTTCCCAATGGTATTAGCATATAAGTGAATGTAATGGATTTGACTGTAATTTGAACTCGGCTCTCCAATTCCTCAATCCAAATCACTATCCATTACTCCACCATGCCTCCATAGATAATATATATTATATTATAATATATATAATATCTATAATAATTATATATATATATATATATTGTGGAGATGCATTATATATATATATATATATATATATATATATATATATATATATATATATATATATATATATATATATATATATATATATATATATATATATGCACATTTCATTAAAAACGACTGACAAGGTGCTTTTATTTAGTTTTTTATATAATTTCTCGTGCGATCTAATAATGTTTTTCTTTTCAGATGATAAATTATATAAAAACTGCAAAAAAAGGCTAAAAATAATGGAAGCCTTACTAATAAAAATAAACAAACCAGCACTTAATAATATTAACTTTGAACATGGACATAATATCTTGACCGTGTTTTGAAACAAAAAAATGAAACATTTTATAAAACATACATATAACAAACTATTTCTATTTCTAATTCTAACAGTTGAAATATAATCCTTGAAAATGGCTAAATGTATAGCCGAAAGCGCTCGGATAAAAAGAACATTCGGTCAGTTTTTATATAATTTATCATCTGAAAAGAAAAACATTATTAGATCGCACGAGAAATTATATAAAAAACTAAATAAAAGCACCTTGTCAGTCGTTTTTAATGAAATGTGCATGAAAGAAGGATTGCTGCCTAAATACACAAATATATATATATATATATATATTGTAGAGATGCATTATATATATATATATATATATATATATATGATGCATCTCTACTATATATATATATATATAATGCATCTTTACTATATATATATATATATATATATATATATATATATATATATATATTGTGGATTTACTGTATAAGCATTGTAGATATGCTTATGCATTTGCATCTGTGTGTGCCTGTTGTGCCTGCTTGTATGTGCATGCACTCACATACATGCCCAACAATCAGGGAAGAAATGTGCTTAGCAAAGGCAAACAGGGAAAAGCTAAGGGAGAAAAAGCAGTAAAGGAAAAAAAAGAAGGTATTGGTGGAGGAGGAGGGAGAGGAGAGTGGAGACGAAAGACTGGCCTTAAGATGCTTACACCAGCATTGTTCATTTTCATGTCATTTGATTCTTCTTGATTCTGCCTCACAAACTAAGATGAACTTGAAATATTCTTGATCCTTTGTTGATAGGGCAAATAATTATAGCATCCAACGTGGCATTTATATGAAGTCTACCTATCTTTACTTTACTTGTCCATTCTGAAAAAATTCATTGCAATGAGTTGAAGTCTGCATTCTTCCATTGAATTAAGTGCATTAACAAGAAAGGAGATTAGCTGAAGTCTCCAGTTTTCCATTTTTAATGGGTTAAAAAAGTTGAATCAGTAAGGCCGTATGTAGCTTGACACATAGTTAGTAACTTAATTTGGATCTCTGTCATGTTCAATTTAATATTCACCACTGAATTAAGTGCATTGACAAGCAAGGAGATTATACTGAAAAATACCACTGTATATACATATATATAAATAGATTTATCTATCTATCTGTATGATAATGTTATATACCGTACCTATGAACACTAATGGGTATGACCAAATCCTAAAAAATACGTTGGACACTTGTAAGTGGGGGGTAATATGCTGTCTAAGTAGTCCACCACTAGCGGTGGTTTACCTACTTCACACCGCTGGTGAATATTGTATTTTGTTGATGTTATAAAGATTGTGACATAAAAAAATAGCTCATCCACCTCCACCCTCTGACCATACTTTTCTGTTTAGCGTAAATCTGACATTTAATTGGTTAATCAAGATATACCTACAAGTCTATTTTTAATTGAGACCTTATGTCACCCTAACTTTGACTTTCAGAAAAGAGATAACACTTTGTTTTTAAATTTCCTTAAAAATCATTTAATCACCAGTTACTTACCATCATCACCTGAAGATATACAATCATAGTACTGAAACATGAAACCTTTTGTGTAGCGATTTCAAAATGTTTTTATTATAATCCCTTATAATAAAAATGTAATGATAATCATACATATATATATATATATATATATATATATATATATATATATATATATATATTTTAAGCATTTCACCCCAAGCAAGGCGGGATGCCACTAGTACGCAGGGGGGTTACAAAGTTGAAGTGAGAGTTAAGCGGTGTGAGGAAGGAAAGGATGAAGAGAAGGGCAGGGGATAGTTCAGGGCATCTGGAGATGTCAATAGGCATTACATTTGAATAGTTGCAGATTATAGCTATCAGGGAAACCTAGTAATAGGAAGGAAATTCCACAGATGGGAGGTGCGAGTCATGAAGCTATTGGAGTAGAAGAGACGGCCACATTTAACTGCTTCAACATTGAAAGGATGGGATCATGATGCCAGCCTAGTAGCACACTTACATTCATGCAGTCTGGGAACTAGTGATAGTAGCTCATCGGAGCAGTTAGCATGAAAGTATTTGTAGAAAAGACAGAGAGAGGCGACAGCACGTCTGTGAGAGAGCGACTAAAGACGAGCTGCCAGATCAGGACCGACCACATTGCTTATCTGTTTCTGGATCTTGTCGAGGACCTTAAGGTGAACAGCAGGGGCAAGAGACCATATATGGCAGCAGTATTCCATGCAAGGGTGAATGGTTGATTTCTAGATTTGAAGGATGGACTCAGGCAAGAAAAACTTTTTGGCGCGACACAGGGAACCAATTTACTTTGAGGTGGATGAAGCTATTGATTCAATGTAATTGTTCCAACTCAGGTCAGCAGACAGTGTGAGACCAAGCAGTCGTAAAGAGATGCTCTTGTGAAGTTAAGCATCAAACATTCTAATCGGCAGCAGGGATGGTTCCCTATGGTGAGTAATATATATACATATATATATATATATATATATATATTCATATGCACACATGCACATACACACACACATACATACATACATACATACATACATACATACATACATACATACATATATATATATATATATATTTTTCATATATATATATATATATATATATATATATATATATATATATATATGAAAAATTTCTCAGAGTTAACCTGTAGAAAAAGACAATATTTATAAATGCAAAAGACAATAGGAAAACTGTAATAGTTGCCGACATGTTGTGCAAGTCCACATTGGACGAAACACGTCAGCAACTATTACAGATTTCCTGTTGTCTTTTACATTTATAAATATATATATATATATATATATATATATATATATATATACTAAAAAGTTCTTTTTTGGTTCATTTTAAGTGGGATAAAAAGAGCGTATATATATATTCCATTTAATTCCCCACTGATATATTTCCAATACACTTGATTTTCCCCTCCTCCTTCTCACCTTCTACCGCACCTCACATTGTGCACTTATTAATTTACTTTTTTAAATAATATAGCATTATAGCATTCATAATTTTTTATTTTGTTAAAGCATTAGGAAATCAATTGACCGAAATCGCCTGAAGATACTGAAAGGTTGAAACCAAGGTAGCAGGTTATTTCCTAATTTTCTATACTTACACACACACACACACACACACACACATATATATATATATATATATATTTTTTTTTTCTTTAACCCTTTTTTTTCCCTTTTGCAATCTTTCCCATTCTCATCTCACTTTCACTTTCTCTTTTGTCCCCAGTAACTCCTTGCATTCTAGTGGCATTACTGCCTTGTTTGGAGTGAAATGATTAACATATATATATATATATATATATATATATATATATATATATTATAAATTAATAGATTTAAAATATGGTTTTACCGCTACACAGTGATGACCATGTTTCAGAAATGGAAGCTAAAGCCCCTGAATTTAATTTTGTTATTAAACCAAAGACATTAGTTCCATTTCCTCATCAAGCGAATTTTGGAGCTTGATGAGGAAATGGAACTAATGTCTTTGGTTTAATAACAAAATTAAATTCAGGGGCTTTAGCTTCCATTTCTGAAACATGGTCATCACTGTGTAGCGGTAAAACCATATTTTAAATCTATTAATTTATAATATTAATGCTCTGTAAATTTAAATTTACATTGAGCACTATTGTGTAAAAATAAAAATATCTATAAGAACACCGGATTTTATATCTTACTGTTTTTTCATTTTTATTTATATATACATACATATATATATATATATATATATATATATATATATATATATATATATATATATATATATATATATATATAAAAAATTAGGCATGTATATATGAATGCATCGTTATTTCATGGGGGGCAAATATGTAGAGTAGAAATTTAACCATATGGGTTTATGCCTCTATTTTAGACTTTTTTTATTTTAACTTTTAGTGAAAAATATCACTTATTTCTTTTGTGGTCTCTACAAATATCAATGTATTGACGTCATTCTAACAAATATCTCATCAGCCACCACTCGGCTTTTACTGCCTTCACTCATCACTGCCTCTGAATTGTCTTAAATCGCTATCTAATTCACTGTCAGAATAAGAAGCCCCAGAACTTGCACATTTATCATGACATTATTCAGACATTTCTATATGAGCATTGCCTTTTTTTTTTTAATATAAAGATACTGTCAGAATCACATTCACCAATAGTATGTATCAATATTATTATCTTGTGAAAATTAATAGAACTACTATTTGTTACCAATTTGGGATAATAAGTACTATTTTCAGTACAGTATAAGTCTTGTCACTGCGCTGCATCCTATTGATGCAATATCTCATTAGCTGCTTCAGGACAATCATTGTTTCATTGCCTTCATCAAAATCTATGAATTGCCTTGAATCACTATCCAATTGACTGCCAAAGTAAGAAGACTTAGGACAAAGAAATTCCTCATGAGATATCTTGTCAGTTCCAAGTCAAAGAAGTTTCTCATTAGATATCTCATCAGCTATTTCAGTATAATCTTTGCTGTCACAGCCTTCATCACCATCTTGAATCACTATCCTATTCACTGCCAAAGTAACAAGATTTAGAAAAAAGAAATTTCTCCTGAGACATTTTATCAGTCAGTTCCAAAAAGTTAATCCTTTCCTCGCATAATGTGGAATATGGTGCAATGTCTTCAATGGGGACAAATTCACAAAAAATGTCATAGCATTCTAACTCATTACTTAGAAAATGTTTTGACACTTCTGATGCAGAGAGATGCTGGCAGGGACATAGATCCCCAGTGTACAGGTAAATTATTTTGTGACTTTATCCAAGTTGGAAATCTATATTCCACAAAGACTTGTATTAACAGAACTAAAATAAAAGGATTTTTTTAATATCTGATATGTGTGTATAAGAGAGAGAGAGAGAGAGAGAGAGAGAGATAGAGAGAGAGAGAGAGAGAGAGAGAGTTAAATTCAACAGAGAAAAGAAAAGGAGAAGAAAGTGAAGAATACATAGAGGGAGAATTGGAAGTAAGGAGGTTATTATGAGTCGACAGTGGATTTGCTTTTCCTATATTGACATAGATCTCTGATTTATTTGGATTCATTTATAACAGAAGTTCTAAAATGCTTTTGGCAAATGAAAAATACAAATAACCATGGCGTATAGAAAGCCATTATATCTGCTGAGAATAAAAAACGTTTTATGCAAAAAATGAGAGAATGGACCTGATGCTCTGGTAATTGATAGTGCTGCCTCTTTTGTAATACAGACAAAATTAAAACAAAACACTCAATTTTTCCTGCTGCTGCCAGACTAATTTGTATAATGGACAATGATGAGCTGATATTTTTTGTGGGATTTTTAGTTTATTCTTTCATTGCTTCTGAAAGTCTCAGTGATGATGTGAAGTATAAACACAGACTGATATAAATTCACTGATATTTCCTTATAAAATTGTTTTCAGTATTCTTTAGATAAAGAACTATTATTACATGCCTTGTGATTTGGACTAGCATTCTCCTCTTGGCTGATACACACTTAACATTTTGGCAATTGCACCCTCTGGCCATCATCAAAAGAGATTGAAAAAAATGACATTTTTTGTTTGGTCAGATTTTAGATAGTAAATAACACTGAAGATATATTCAGAATGGGTGAATATTTTCCATAAAATCCCCAGATTTTCTTCTAATTCTCACACTGTCAGTTGCCATTTTTTTTTTTTTTTATTGCACATTCATCATTTCTGGAAGTTCTACTTGTTGAATGTCTTTTGGATCATGGATAACTTTTAATAGATTTAGAACTAATTTTGAGATGTCACTTCCCAAATTTTATCAAAGGCTTCCTGAAAGTCTTCTTAATCATTTAAATAGTTTCCATTAACAAAGGACCGAGTTTCAAGCAAAACTTGATGCATGTAATGTTCACAAGACACACAAGGTCACTAAAGACTTCTCAGTGTTGACTGAGTAACCCCATAGGAGAATGTCTCTTCCTGCATGTGCAATAAGGTCCCTTCTAATTGATTGCAATTATGTCAAGGTTGTGTGATTGTTACTCAAAATGGCTGTTTAACAACACACATTAATTAAAATGGATAAGTTGAACAATCCACATTAAATGAAAGATCTTTCACCACAAGGGACAGTATTTTAAAAAGTACTTAATATGCATACAAAATAATAATATATGTAAATATTTGATACATTCTTTTCCAGTGCAGTCTAGCTCTATGTAAGTTTGATATATTATGTCACCAATATGATACACATATGTTTACATTAACCTTTTAATGCCCATACATATATCTTCAAATATGCTCCACTAATGAAACAATGAGTACTAAAAGGTTAACTTGAATTTTAGTGCTCTAAAATATATCAGAATATAGCCAACAAAATCTAGTCTACCATACTGACAACATTTTGTTCTTGACAATGCCTGAGCTGGTTGTAAGTCTTCTTCTTTTTTGTGCTTCAGGATTTAGGCGATCATGGCTCTCCACTTCCCCATATCCCTTGTAGTTCTCAATATGTTTTGTTCTTTTATTACTTCTTGCACACCCTGTTCTACCATCCACTTGCTTAAGTATGTGACGCATTTCTTTCCCTTGTCTCTCTTTCCCTCTGTCTGCCCTGTGAGTATCAGATTCTCTAAGCCCTCCTTTCTCATTATGTGTCCCAGAAAATTCAGCTGTCTCTTAAGTATAAGCTACTTCCTTGTTTGCATCCTGTCCAAAACTTCATCATTGCTCACATGTCCAGTCCATGGTATTCTTAGCAGCCTTCTGTAGAACCATACCTCCGTTGCCTTGAGTCTCTTCTTCATCTTTGAGGAGACCGTCAACATTTGCTGCCATAAAGGAGAACAGATATCACATAGCAGTTCAGCACTCTTTTCTTTGTTACCAAGAAAATCTGCTTGTCTCGTAATACTCTGCCTAGCTTGTAAGTACTTGAATAAAAACAGAACAAAACATGAATTTTGTGCAGTTTATCCACAATTTTGATTCTTACAACATCTTATTTGATAATTGGGAGAAAATACAAGAACATATTAAACACATCGCCTTGTCAGATGAATTTAACAAAACTTGTTTGAATGAAATCTTACTGCCTAAGTAATATCTTATATGGAAGCCTTTATTATAAAAAAACAAAAAAATGAACTTCAATAACATAAACACAATGTACTGGCCATATTTGGAAATTAAGAATATGTCTACTTTCAGCAATCTTATACCACCTACAACAGAATTTATACAACATTTCTCATTGTATCAGGTCATTCCATAAGTTCTGTCCGAATTTTGAATAAAGATAACAAGTGACCAAATGTTACATTTAATTACAGATTCAATCAACAATGTATTTTCCCTGATTATCTATGATTCCTTCCATCTATTAACAAGCTTATTAATTCCATTACTGTAAAATTCTTTTGGCTTTGATTCAAAGAACTCACAAATGTCAGTTTTAACCTCTTCCTGTGTTACAAAAGCTGTTTCTTCCAAATGATTCTGTAAGCTATGAAACAAATGGTAGTCTGAAGGAGCAAGGTCAGGAGAATAAGGTGGATGAGGAATTTTCTCCCAACCAAGTTCTTCGATCTTTTGTGACGTGATTCTTGCTGTGTGTGGTCGCGCCTTGTCCTGATGAAACATCACCTGTTTTCGATTCACTAGAGCAGGTTGGTTCAAACGCTCTAATTGCTGACAGTATATTTGAGCATTAATTGTTGCATTAGGTGGTAAGAATTCAAAGTGGATTATTCCTTGGCAATCCCACCAGATTGAAAGAAGAACCTTTTGCCCATGAAGTTCCCTTCTCGGCTGCGGCTGGGGTCCTTCCCCTTTACCAAGCCACTGTCTACGATGCTTAACATTTCGATAAAAGATCCATTTTTCGTCGCCAGTCACAAGTCTATCCAAAAAAGTTGAAACAAGTTGGCAAGAATGGAGAGAAGAGCAGATGTCAACTCAGGATTTGAGGTTGTTTTCAGACAATTCATGAGGCACCCATTTTCCAAGTTTAGGAACTTTTCCAAGTTGTTGAAGATGATGATGAACAGTTGTATGGTTTGAACTGAGAACCACTGCCAATTCCCCAACTGATAAAGCAGGATTTTCTTCAAGGGCTGCTTCAAGAAGCTTTTCATCGAACTCAACTGGACGTCCGGTTCAATCTTCATCTTCAAGGGTGAAATCTCCACCTCTGAATTTTGCAAACCATCTCCTGCAAGTTCTTTCATTCACACATTCCTCTCCATAAACTGAGTGAATGTTTCTAGCCGCTTCGGCTGCTGAGTTTCCTTTCTTGAACTCATAAAGCATTATGTGCCTCAAATGATTCTTGGGTACTTCCATGTTAGCAGGGTTTTAATCAAACAAAATTTAATTTTATTGTTCTCTGAAATAAAATTTGATCAGTTTAAATGCATCTAAACATAAAAATAATGTTCAGCTCCATTAGACATTATAAAAGACTCTTTGAATTTTGTTCATTTTAACAAAAAGTTAAAATTCGAACAGAACTTATCGGATGACCTAATAGTATAACATAAAATCCTTGAAAATGGCTAACAATGTAGCCAATCAAATAAATGTTTGGAGAATTTTTATATATATATATATATAAAGCGAGATAGAGAGAGAGAGGGACAGAGAGAGACAGAGATTTACAGATACAATAGATTTATTAATATACATATTTATTAATATATAATTGCAGAGATGCATATGTATCTGATAAATAAAGATATTTATCGTTTGATACATGATAGCATACGCACTTGAATGTGCAATTTTTTTATATGTTCCTCTTCAATCATGTCCAGCTTTTGCAGTTTTAATAAGATACTGTGGCTTGGGGTGTCGAAAGCTGATGTTGAATGTTTCTAGATAAGCTGTGGTGGTGGGTAGGAGTGAGTTTAAAGGGCCAACATTATCGTTCTTGTATTTTTTTTAAATGCCTAGTATATCTTCTTCCAGTTAGTTGTAAAATAAGATTAGAGAAATCATGTGTTTCCATCCAACTCAAAGATCACAGCAGGCTGTTGTCGGTAGGATGTTAAGGAGCATAGAATGTTTGGGTGAAGGAATGAGTTGTTGGCTGTGGGCGGGGATGGCTGCTCTGGATCAAGCGTCCCTGATCATAAACTATTCAATAATTTCCAAGTATCAAGAAGACAAGGCAGGAAGCTTTGAAACAAACGGGATGGGACAGAGGGGACTAAACCAAAAACGTTTTTTTAACAATAATAATGAGATTTGCCATTCTGGGAGTTGAGGAATAGACAAAAAAAAAAAGTGTGTGGAATCCCCTCCCCCTTTAATTTATTCCTGAAGGCGGAGTTTAGGGTGGGCTACAAAATAAAAAGAAATATCTAGTTGTGCAGAAGAGGGTTTGAAATCACAAAGTTGAAGGGTGGTAAACGAGTGTTACAAATTGGTCCAAAGTGATTAAACAAATAAATGGGATAAAAAGAACTGGGGGCAGGGATAAGAGGTGAGTGTCAGGGAGAAGGACGGTGATGGGTGGTGTGGATGCTGCTCCCAAAAAATGAATTTAGAGAAACAAAATAAGGTTATCATTCAATTTAACCAAGTAAATATCGGCTTTAATGTTTCTTTCAGACAGTGGACATGATCCAATGATTGCGTTTTTGTTTTGTTTTATTCAAGTTTTGAGCCTTTATTTGTGAGTGTCTGCATGAGTTGTGTGTTTTTGGACAACCTGCTTGAACAAAATGATATTGAAATTCCTCTTCAGTAAAGTTTTAGTAAATTGGTTCCTTATTTTCCCCCTTTTTTCATTCTTTTTTTTCATCATTTGCCTTTTCTGCTTCCTTTTTTCTCTTTTCTATTCAACTTTACTTCTTTTTCTCTTTTTCTATCTTTCTATATTCTTTTTTCTACTTTTTTAATTTGTTCTTTCTAATTGATTCCTTATTTTTCTCCTCTTTTCTTCCTTTGATGCTTATTATATCCTTACTTTTTTGTTGATATTCATTTTCCATCATCTCTTTTTCTAACTTTCTGTTTTCTTTCATTTTTGATTCATTCATTATTTCTTTCTGTCTTTCTTTGTAATTGGTCCTCTATTCTACTCTTTTCTTTCTCTTTCCTTTTTTTCTTTGACATTCATTTTTCTTTCTTTCTCTCTCAGACTTTTTTTATAAAATCTATTCTTTCTTTCATTTGATTCTATTATTTCTTTTTTTCCTTATTCTTTCTCTTTTCTCTTTCAAGCCTTTCTTTAATCTGCCAAAATTCTTTGCCTTTTCTCTATTTTTTGTTGTATTGTTTGTTTTCATTTTTCTTAGATGAAATCATTCTTTCAATGAATGAACTTGCATTTGAATATACTTAATGCTAACACTCAAATTGAATTATCCTGCTGGGTGGTTTAAATAGTGACTTGTTTGCATTCAGCACCTTCAGTCAGTGTTTTACTCCAAGAATTCAGTTGCTGATTTTCAAAGTTGGCAAGCCCTCATCTTTCAGGCCAACATGATCCCTTTATTCCTTGGTAGCCAGTATA
>OZ038479.1:83993557-83998557 GCA_964036315.1 Acanthosepion esculentum | reverse complement strand
ATAGGATTTATTAAGGATATGAAAATTTCTATTATTGCTATTAACCCAAAACTTAAACTAAATACTCAGGATAAACTATAATTTTGGAATAGATTCTTTAATCCAATATTATTGTATTACAATAAACATTATTCTTGGTGGGTACACGTGTTTCGGTCTCACTAAGTTATGTGTATTCCTTAGATAGGTAATTCAAACCCTGCTCTATCAAAATAACCTCCTGTAGTCAAACTGGTAGTGGTATGTTTTGGCCATAGAAGCTGCTTCTCTGATGAAAAAAGGGATACAGGTTTTATTCCTGTTGGGAGGCAGAATATTTTTTTAGTCGGACTTCTCAATCTAGGTCAGATGTTAAAAAAAATAAAAAGCTGGGATATCAACTCAAACATGAGTACTCACTAAAAATAATGTTTATAGTAACAGCATAGACTATGTATAAGAAGAAATAAAGAAATATTCGCCTACAACTAAATTTATTGACAAATTCAAAAGAAAGTTACATGCAAAAGTTTGGGACATATTCTGAAAATATCAATGACTCAGCATAAAAATTACAGTTTAGGATTGAATTTTATTTAAATTATTAATTTGCAAATGTCCACCAACTAATCAGAGAATGCTGCATACATTAACTGACAACTTACTCCATATCAGTGTATGCAGAATATCTATTGACAATCTGACTGGCACATGCATAGGTTTTCATAATGGTAGAGACAAAGGAACTCTCACAAAAATTTCATATAAAATGATTAATGACAATTATGGAATGAGATATCAGAAGATCTCCAATGAGGTCAAGATTTCCATCCATACAATTAGGCACGTTATTTGAAAATGGAATGAAAAATGGCCTGATAATGATTTGCATCGGAAAAGATGTCCTCGTAAAGTAAGTAAGCCAGGAGCTAGATTCATTTGTCTGAATGCACAAGCCATTCACAACCTGAAAAGAACTTCATAGGGATCTGCAGACAGCTGGCACAGAAGTGAGCAAAGATAGAACTAGTTAGAAACTCCACGGGACAGAATTGAAGACCCCTTTGCTGAAGACCATGCCTGTGTAGGTTTGTCTACAGTTTGCCTGTTACCATCTCAAATAGCCTGCATTAATCTGGAACAAAAGTATGGTCTGATGAGACTAAAATCAAAATCTTTGGCAGGAACAGTTTGAGATACATTGATAGGACACCACATATATACCCCCCACCACTCCCAAACATTATCCTGACTGTTAAACTCTGTCATGCAAGTTTATTTGAGTTTGTAGTATGGTTGAACCACAAATTGCTGAAGAAGCAGAGGCCATTGTTGTGTATCAAAAATTACTGCCTCCATCTGTGAAATTTCTCAAACTACTGAGAAGTTGGATTTCTCTTCAAAATAACAATCCGAAATATATTGCAGTGATAATGAGTGAGTGATTCCACTTGAAGAAAGTAAGTGTTTTAGTTGCCTGACTTAAATCCTATACAAAAAAATCCCTGGAAGGAGCTTAAACATTTTGTTCATCAGAGGAATGCTTCAAACAAGGTGATTTGTCAACTGGAGTGGAACAAAACTGGTCTTTATTAATTTTTCCAAGAAGTTTACCTCAGATTATTCCAAATATCTGACAGCTGTGATATCCAATAATGAATACACCATTAACTGAACAATGCCAGGGGCAGATCCATCATTTTCAGTTAGAGGGGGCATGTGCCTCAATAAAAATCTTAATTCAAAATTTCACATTCTGTGATCATACATATTAGGTTATAGAAATGAGTAGGGAGCATCTATATATATATATATATGTATATATATATAATATAAAAGGATGAAACACTAATATTCCATGGTTATAATTTATTACATTGTAATTGTAATTACAATCCAATTCATCAGACCTTTCAAATTTTTGAATTTGATTTGTAGGTCTGATGAATTGGATCGTGATTACGATTCCAATGTAATAAATTATAACCATGGAATATTAGTGTTTGAACCTTTTATATTATATTCTTGCTCTGTCCTGGACATTGAGATCTATCTGGATTCTATCTTCTTAGAAATTTATATATATATATATATATATATATATATATATATATATATATATATATGTGTATGTAGCGATGGAATCATATTTTTAATAATTATAAAAAAATAATTATAAATATATATATATATATATTTATATTGACGCTAATATTATCAATATAAATATATATATATATATATATATATATATATATATATATATATATTGGGTTTAACAGCAAAATTGTCCAAATTGTGCAACAACATCAGATAATTGTCCATCCCACAAAATATTTATTATCTAAAAAAACACTAAACTGAGTTTCTTTTTTCCAGGTTTTCAGATAAGACCTTTAGCCATCTTGACACCATTTGTTGTAAGAATCACTGAAAAACCCTTTGAGTTGTTCAGCTAGAAAGAGTACAGGTTAAAATCATTTTGTGCCAGACCCATTATGTCTTCCCAACTGAGCAATGGTGAGACAAAAAAGATCATTCAAGTCTTCAGTAAACGTATACAACATTCATAATCTGGCTTCCATCTTCAAAGTCCATTCAAGAACCATCAAGAGAATAGTGAATAAGATTAAAAAAGAGGGAACAGTAGAAAGAAAAACTAGATCAGGAGGTCACAACAGCAAGAGGGATCATCATTTGAACTTAGAGCTAAATACATTCTTATTGTTCAAACTAGTCCAATAGTGCTATAAAAACCTCAGAGAATTCAAATAAGATATCTTTAATCATTTCTAAGCTTAATCTAATATATATCTAAAAAATTTAAATTTGTGTTTTCTTTGATATGTAAACTTGTAAATTCAAATTATTAGATTCAAAATGTGATTATATAGAATTTATAAAGTCAGTTTCCATGGATTCTTATTTGCATAGAGGTTCACATTTTTATCATAGTCTAACTGAATGCCTTAGTGAAGATATAAAAGAACAAGCATGTTAAACCTGTCTTTTCTCATTATATCTTACCTTATCTACTTTGCAACAAAAAATATTTTCTAAGAAATTTTAGAGGAGACATGCACCTTCTATGTCCCCACCCCTGGATCTGACCCTGGATTTATTTCCCCTTATACATAGTATGTCCTAAGAATTTACTATATTCTGCACAAATTTTAAGTTAATAGTAATGATAGAAATTGTTAGTTTTGTGTGTAATACTATTGTATAGGTACCTCCATAGATTAAAAAATCTTTCAAAAATAAAATATACTTTCCTGAAACTTTATTTGAGGAATATTAGCTGATGTAAAGTTTAATTAATCTGATTTGAAACAAATATTACTTACTTTAGTTTAAAAATTCATGGAAATGCATTTTCTAACATGGAGGAAGGTGTTTATTTAAGCTATTACCAAGTTGACAACTTGGCTGACAGACGGAAGTTTATCGATATTTTTGTATAGGAGGACATATCTGTAAAAATTACTTAAAGAATGTAATGGGAGTGACTTTTTTATATAATTTTTAATTACCCAATAATCTTAAAAATTTAGGAAAATATTCTCTGCAATCTAATGTTTAATGAATTTTAGGTACTTTAGCTTTAAATTTACTATAGTTATCACACTTATTTTTTGATAATTTCGTATTCATCCATACCAGTTTTAGAAAATTCAACCAACAAGGACCATCTGTTTAATAATTTCTTTGTATTTTTCCAATTTTCAAATAAGATGTTGTATATCAGGATGGAAATTGAGGAAAATTATCAATATCTCTGTTGGCGCGGTGAAAATTAGCTTTTAATAATAATAATAATATTATTATTATTATTATTATTATTATTTTCAGAGAAGTGAGTGTTTAATCAGTGATGAACAAACTTGCTATGCAGTAGTACGGATCAGTTTGACTCATTTGTTAACCATTACACCCTTTGGTAAAATGTCTGTGCAAAACTTAAAAGTAAAGAAAAAAAAAACATTCCAAATTCTTATATATTTATCATTCTGCCAGATTCTCATCCAACTTTATACACCCCCACCACACACACACACACACACATATATATATATATATATATATATATATATATATATATATAGAGATATATATACATACATACATGTATATATATATATATATATATTTTTATGCTTCTCCCGTCGAACTCGACGTATGAGGGTCAGACAGATCAGCTCCCAGAAACTGAAAGTCCGACACCCACACAGGATTTGATTATAGTGGTGAAGGCCTTGTGCAGGGCCATCCACACTTTTTGGAGGGACGAATACAGGGACCTGGTGCAACGAATGGCACAAGGTCCCCAAACAACCCTCCGCAGGTTTTGAATTCAGAGTTGTCCTTCTCCTAGACCAGTTGCCATCCAAGGCTATAGAACCCAGTCTGTCCTGCTATTTACCCATAGTTGGAGGGAGAAGAAGAGGATTCACACCTTTCCCAAGGGTATTAGCACGTAAGTGAATGTAATGGAATCGACTGGAATTCGAACGCGGCTCTCCGATTCCTCAATCCAAGCCGTTATCCATTACTCCACCGTGCCTATATATATATATATATATATATATATATATATATATATATATATATATATATATATATCATACCAATTTGTAACTGGTAGGGATTATTCCAAGAAGGACGTTAATCCAATGAGAGATTAATATTAATGTAAGCTACAGAGCAATATATATAATGATAAATTAAGAAAACACCTTAAAAATCAATATCAGTTATAAGTTATTTCATGAGTATTGTTATATTCATCTCTTCAGACTGAATATTTTTAAGAAATATATGTATATGGTCTACTTGACTAGCTTGTTAACCATTTCCCTCTTTGGTTAGATGCCAATGGTAAATAGGTATAAATATGGTTGGTTTATTTTACAAGTAAGTACTAAAGAACAAGTATTTAGACCTAGCAAGATTTTTGCATTATGTGCTTGTTATGAATTTGCAAAAATTTACACTGCCTGAATAAACATTTGGATTCATAA
>OZ038479.1:83983557-83988557 GCA_964036315.1 Acanthosepion esculentum | reverse complement strand
CACACACAACTGCACACCACACATATATGTATATTTTTATATATATATCGTTTTTTATATATGGAGGTACAGCAGCTGTGATGTTCAAACCAAACAGCCAAACTACCCACACATATGATTTGATTATAGTGGTGAAGGTTTGCGCAGAACTAACGACATTTTGTGGAAGAGCTAAATACAGAGAACTGGTGAACAGTATACCGCAAGAGTTGTCACCCAAATCTGTAGGACCTAGTTTCCCTGCTATTTACCCATAGCTGAGGGGAGAACAAAGGTATTCATACCTTTCCCAAAGACATTTGCACATAAGTGAATGTAACAAATACAAGTGGAATTCAAACTTGGTTCCCAATTCCTCAAACTAAGGTGCTATACATTACTCAACTATTACTCCATATATATATATATATACATATATATATATATATATATATATATATATATATATATATATATATGTATGTATTTTTTCTGTTTATACGTTATTTTTATAGATACAAATATTTAAGTAAATGCTCTGCTTATAATAAACAGTATTAACTACAATTACTGGCCTGAATGTCTGAGAAATTTCGTAGAAAATATTGGTCCTTAAACATGAATATATAGGGTATTAAAAATTTAGCCACCTTCTTGCTTGAGGTATGTTTTATGTTTCTGAAGTTATCTATACACACACACACAACACATACATATATATATATATATATATATATATATATATATGCACACACGCACACACTAACAATATAGTTGTATGTGCATGCATATGCTTGTATTTGTGTATATATCTTTTCTGGTATTATCTCCTTTTAATTCTTTTTCTGTTTTCTTTTTTTGTTTTTTGTTTTTTTTTTTACCCCAAGCAATGTGCCATTTTCTCATAAACTCTTCATTGTCGATTGATTTTTCTATTTTATTGATTTTTTTACAAGAAATCAATCTTTGTGGTGGTGATTCTGATGTTTTTCTTTTTTTTCACACAAACAGCCCACATGCATACATGTATATGTATATGTATAAGTACAAGGAGATGCTGAAAAATTCTTGCAACAACTCATTTCCAAACTATCAAAATTATTCTTTGAATTTCTTTATTGGTGAGGATTAGAACTTTTCATCATCTGTGTGTGTGTGTGTGTGTGTGTGTGTGTGTGTGTGTGTGCGCATGCTAAGAGCTAAACCTTATCTGAAGTTGTTCAAAAAATTATAATGAAGCCTTATTGTCCCTATCTTTACAGCTTGTGTAAAAAGTGAGTAATGTTTGAAAATAATGTTTTACTTATTCTTTGTTTTAGTGAATTTATGATTCAACAGAATTAATGGATTTTATTTGGAATCCTACATTATTCCATATTACCTGAAACACTCTATATACACATGTATCCACTACATGTAGGGTTTAAAGTAAAAAGAAATTTATGATTCTCAATGAATTCAGTACTTGTTTTATGAGTCTCTGTAAATCATAAAACAAGTACTGAATTGGCCCTGCAAATATGTGACTATGTTTGGTCAGAATTGGAGAAGTGGTTCAGTCGCAGAACTTTTCATCACCTCCATTATAAAAAAAAAAAAAAAAAAAATGAAATGAAACAATCTTACCAAAACATAATATACATATCAAAAGAAGAATCCCTAAAAGTTGAATCCCTAATGATGATATCAGAAAAAGATGAAAAGTACTTGGGGAAGTAAAAGTGACTCTCACTGTTACAGTGCATTTCTTGTTTTATTCAATTGTTATATACGGAAACATATTTGTGAATATGAAAGGATTATGATAAAAATAAGCAGACATAATGTTTGTAATTTATCCAATCAGACATACCTAAAAGAAAATTTGCTTCCTAAATACACAAATATATATATATATATATATATATATATATATGAAGAAATATAGTCTTAAAGTGTGCTATATTTATGGGATAAAGTGCTCAATATCAGAGATAGAGCGTGTGTAAATATAAAAGTGAACATAGAAGTCAACACTTAGAGGTGACAGTCTGTTTCATGCTAGTGCAGTTGTCAGGCAACTCCTGACTCAGTTGCCTGACGATTGCACTAGCATGAAACAGACTGTCGCCTCTAAGTGTTGACTTCTATGTTCACTTTTATATATATATATATATATATATATATATATATATATATATATATACTCTAAATAAATTAGCAAACAATTACAAAATCATCATCTCACTGTCTGACAAAGGTGGATGCCAAGTAATTATAAAAACTGTCACAGCATGAAAGATGACCTATGCATGCAGATAAATATCCACACACACACGCATTTATATATAGGTATTTTGGAGAAATTTTTAAAGAGATTTTTTTTTTTTTTTTTTTTTTAAGCGTATCACCCCAAGCAAGGCTGGAGGCCACTATCACGCAAGGGGTTATAGAAGGGTTGGAGGAAGAGCAGATAGGAGTGGTAAAGGAGAGGATGTGGAGAAAGAGAAAGACAGTGGGTCGATCAAGGCAAGGGGGTTACAGAAGATTTGGAGCGAGAGCAGATAGGAATGAAAGGTGAAAGGATGTGGAGAAGGGAAGTGGATAGATCAAGGCAACTGGAGATGTCGATTGACGCTACACTTCAAGAAATGCACTGTAACAGTGAGAGTCACTTTTAGTTCCCCAAGCACTTTTCATCTTTTTCTGAAATCATCATCGGGGATTCAATATAACTATTTCATGCTAAAGTTATGATACATCATATATGTTGGATCATCTTATTCTGCAAAAAATCTTATGGAAGCAGACAACATTCCATGTATAATAATTGTGTGTGTGTGTGTGATTCCACATACATAAAAATCTATAAAAATCTTTTAAGTATGGAAAAGATATATTACATACACACACACACATATATATATATACAGTGGACTCTTCCGTTGTATTCGGCGTATGTGGTTCAAGCATCTCACTTCCTAGGAACCAACAGCCCAAACACCAGCATATAAGATTTAATTATAGTGGTGAAGGCTTTGTGCAGAATCAACCACCCTTTTTGAAGGGCCGAATACAGAGACCTTGTGCATTGCATACCACAAGGTCCCCAAACAACCCTCCGCAGGTTTTGAATTCAGAGTTGTCCTTCTCCTAGACTAGTTGCCATCCAAGGCTATAGAACCCAGTCTGTCCTGCTATTTACCCATAGCTGGAGAAAGAAGAAGAGGATTAATACCTTTTCCAAGTGTATTAGCATATAAGTGAACGTAATGGATTTGACTGGAATTTGAACTCGTCTCTCCAATTCCTCAATCCAAGCTGCTATCCACTACTCCAGATTCCAGATTATAAATATAAATATATACATCATATATGTATATATAGAAAGTTACAGATTATGTTTAAATACGTATCTGTAAATATATATATTTATCTTTCTGTTATCTTTCATATATATATATATATATATATATATATGTATGTGTGTGTATATATATATATATATATATATATGTATGTGTGTGTGTATATATATATATATATATATATATATATATATATATATATTTATATATATATGAAATGTATGTATGCATACATACATACATATATATATATAGATATATGTATATATGAAGATACATAGATAAATTATCTTTTTGTTTTTCTATAGATATATATGTGCGTGTGCGTGTATGCTTGCATATGCATGTGTTTGCCTACATGTTTGTGTGCGTATTTATTTGTGTGCTTCAGTTTTTGTTTTAGATAATGGTCTTTTTTTGTTTTCCTTGATACAAATGTCCATTTCTATATTTCCCTGGAAATATTTTCTCAACCCATCTATTCCCAACAGGTTAATGCCATTAACCAAAATACATATTCCTTTCTTTCAATCTTGTTTTTAATCTCAGCAAACATTGCTTCACTACATTTTTTTTAAAGTAACATTGTTTTTTTAATATTAGGTAAAATCAGTTTTTGAAACTTTTTTATTACAAGTATTACCTATAGTAAATACTGAATAATACATATTGCACTAATATATAAGTAATACTATATTTATATTAATATTTATTTAGGAATTTTTAGATGACGTATTCATAATTATTAATTGATTATTAGATTTGCATCATTTTAGCACTATTTTTTTTTTTTTTAATGAATTGGATAAAATTCTTTGTCTAGAAGAGAAATATGTAAGAATTTCTCTTTTGATATCTTCTATATATACTTTTCCCTTTCATGAGATGGGTGATGATGGCTCTTGAAAATTTCCTGGCTTTTGTTGCCCTACATAATATTTGAGTCTTTATGGTAGTTAAGAGTCTTTTGTTTTCACTCTGCCATCTGTCTACTAAAACCTGTTAAATACCATACTCACTGTTTATTCCAGCTTCTCTTGCCTTCAGTATGTCTTGTGAAGGTTAGATTCTCCAGGCTCTCTATCCTTATTTGTCCCAAACTTGTAGCAAAAAGTGACCTTTTTACTACAATTCTTGATACTATAATCACTGAGCTGCACTTGCACCTATAATGTACACTTTGGAGTTAACCTTGTGAAAATATGCATTTGTCTTGTATATTTTGGAATACAAACAAAATTTTCAAAAAGGATATATTGTAAATATATTGATACTTTATTAGGAAGAATAAATTCTTTTTATTTTTTGGAATTTTTATTCTTTTGCTATTGGTTTTGATCTGTCCTTTATTTTGATTTCTTGTTTTATCTTTTAATTTACTCATGGAAATAAAATTCTATTCACTGAATTGTCTAAGACTACGCAGTCCGTCAGGCTTATTTACTAAATTCGTTAGTCTTGTCTCCTATGTATTAAAACATATTAAAAATACCAAGAAGAAAACCTTTTGTATTATAAAAAGACAAAAATTTTAAATAATATTAATATATATATATATATATATAAATATATATATATATATATATATATATTTGTGTAATATAATAGCATCATCCACATGCAAAAAAAGGCTAAAAATAATGGAAGCCTTATTAATAAAAACAAACAAACCAA
>OZ038479.1:83923557-83981057 GCA_964036315.1 Acanthosepion esculentum | reverse complement strand
TTTGAAGCCAAATTAATTTTTCACTGGCACATAATTTACAATGCCTGAAGAAACACAATGGTATGCGTTGAAACACGACAGCAATTGGGTAACAATTTTTACATGTTGTTTTAATATCCTAAAATAAATAATATTGCTCTACTCTGTATTGATCCCTCTTTTAAACTAAATGTATGAATGTTGAAATTGTAATCGTTCTCATTTTAACTGGATATATATATATATATATATATATATATATATATATATATATATATATATTTCATTGAATATGATAGACAAGGTGCTTTTATTTAGTTTTTTATATAATTTTTCGTGCGACCTAATAATTCTTTTCTTTTTGGATGATAAATTATATAAAAACTGTCCAAATGTTCTTTTTATGCGAGCGTCTTCAGCTATACATTTAGCCATTTTCAAGGATTAAATAAGAAATAGTTTGTTGTATGTATGTTTTATAAAATGTTTTCATTTTTCAAAATACGGCCAAAATATTGTGTCCATGTTCAAAGTTAATATTAATAAGTGTTGTTTTTTTGTTTTTATTAATAAAGCTTACATTATTTTTAGCCTTTTTTTGCATGTAGATGATGCTATTAAATTAGTGTTCTCAACAAGTATGTTAAATATGTATGTTAACTAAATAAAAGCACCTTGTCTGTCATATTCAATGAAATGTGCATGAAAGAAGGATTGCTGCCTAAATATACACACATATATATATATATATATATATATATATATATATATGAAGAAATATAGTCTTAAGGTGTGCTATATTTATGGGATAAAGTGCTCAATATCAGAGATAGAGCGTGTGTAAATATAAAAGTGAACATAGAAGTCAACACTTAGAGGCGACAGTCTGTTTCATGCTAGTGCAATCGTCAGGCCTGACGATTGCACTAGCATGAAACAGACTGTCGCCTCTAAGTGTTGACTTCTATGTTCACTTTTATATTTATATATATATATATATATATATATATATATATAATGTGAACACTGAGGTCAGCAGTGAGTATGTTTTATGCTTAAATACAATCTTCAGAACTCAAGATTGCATTCAAGAAAGAAATAGGGTATCACCATTCAGTGTTAACCTCAGTGTCTAGTTTTATATTTACCCACACTCTATCCTGGATAATGAGACAAACTTTATATTTGTATTAATTACATATGTATATATATATATATATATATATATATATATATATATATAAAATCATTATAATCATAAGTTGAGTTTCAAACACAGTAAATATGAAAATGTGATGAAACTGTCAGCATATTCCTGGAAAATGAAAAAAGATGTAGGTTAGTCCCCAAAAATTTACTTGAGTTCTGGAGAGTTCTTTAAAAAATCAGTACATTTAAAAATACTAGGAAAAGGTGTAAACTTTGCCTAGAAGAGAAGCTTGCAATATGAAGTTCGAGCAGCGATAACAGAATGCTAAATAAAAAGTCAGCACTAATCAGTAGATGCAGGCATTGTATAAAATAGTTATTATGTCAATTGGCCGTTATTTTCCCACTACCCCAAAATTTTATCTAATAGTACAGTAGCTATGGCTACTTTTTTTTTTTTGCTTATTTTTTTTCCCACGTGAGGGCGGGCATTATGCATGGGTTTAAAAAAAAGTTTTTTGTGTAGTCCAATAGCTTAAGTTTGTTACACATATGGGTATATAATGCTAGACCCCCCCCCCCCGGCCAGTTCTTTCAGTTACATTCTAGTTGTCTGAAGATTGGGTGAATGTGAAACTTGAGTAATTACTTGATATGTCCTTTGTTATTCACTGACATTGTGAAGCATTTTTGCTCTGTCTGGTTAGTCTGGGCGTTGAGCACTTTAATGCATAAGTAGGTGTTTGCCTTTTAGTCTTTATTTCTTTTTTCTTTCCTTGTTTGGAATTTTTTCTTGTCTAAGGCGTTTTTCCACACCAACATCATTGTTTTTTCTTTACTATATATATATATATATATATATATATATATATATATATATATAATATAAAATGCTCAAACACTAATATTCCATGGTTATAATTTATTACATTGGAATCGTAATCAAAGAAGCCTTTTATATTATATTCTTACTCTGTCCTGAACATTGAGTTCTACCTGGATTCTATCTTCTTGTGAATTTATGTGTGTGTGTATATATATATATATATATATATATATATATATATATATATATATATTGACCTTTAATATTATCAATCTATGTATATATATATATATCCAGGTAAAATGAGAACAAATGGAGTATAATTCCGCTGTACATAACATTTAATTTAAAAGAGGGCTCAATACAGAGTAGAGCTAAATATTATTTATTTTAAGATATTGAAATAAAAACATAAGAAGCTGAATGACCATATAACTGGTTAGCATTGTGTTAAATTACCTCCCTACCCCTTTTAGCTTTTACTCATCTGAAAAGTTGAATGTCAGACATGAAATAATATAACAACTTGTATCTGTCCATAAGGAAATTGTTTAGGATTTATATGCAGAAAACTTTGTGTCATGACCTATATTAAAAAAATTTCATATGGGTTTGAATTTGGCATAGGTCACATTCAATTGATTAATCATGGCAAAGCCCACAATCTTCTTTTTTTTTTTTAAGTATTCTGCTTTTGAAATTAAATTAATCTTTCACTTGCCAGTGGTTTGACATTACCTGGGGAGACACATTCATGGTGTTGAAACATAATTGTAATTGTGTAGCAATTTTTAACAAGATTTTGTTTTAATATCATCAAATAAATAATATATATATATATATATATATATATATATATATATATGTCTCTCACACTACACCTCATTACCCTCTCTGTTAAATTACATAAACTTAATACTACCCGTTATAAATGTATAGGTTCATTTCAATTTTCATTTATCATTTTTCGTTTCATCGTTTGGAAGTGGAGTCTGATGAGCCAGTGTCCTTTAATAAAGGGCCTGGCGAAATAAATTATTACATGGAGCCTTAAAGTGGTCTGTTTTTCCTTTAAAAATACATATATATATATTTAAAGACATTTATATTATGTTTAACGTTCTTTTTATAGATACATGTATTTAAGCAAATGCTCTGTTTTATAATAAACAGTATTAAATAACATTTACCGGCCTGAATGTCCATTTGATACGCTAGAGCAGATATGAATAGAAGAGATTCATGGAAGATTTAAGTTTAAAGATAGTAAAATCGACCTTGCTAACCAGACGCTACTCTGTGGCCGAAAGGTTAAGGCACATCACGCGAAATGATGGTTCCGTATAGGATACAGGTTCGATTCCTGTCGGAGAGCGAAAATTTTCTATGAAAATTTCTCGGACATTCAGGCCGGTAAATGTTATTTAATACTGTTTATTATAAAACAGAGCATTTGCTTAAATACATGTATCTATAAAAAAGAACGTTAAACATAATATAAATGTCTTTAAATAAATTGTCGGGCTATGTCCAATTCTAAAATATATATATATATATATATATATATATATATATATATATATATATATATATAACCACACACACATATCTATACATATATGTATATAATATATTGAGGCAGCACTCCCTTCACAAACACATTGTATGAAAGATAATGGACAGAGAAAGTCTGTTAAGTCTTTTGGTGATTTTCTCCTGGTTTCACATAAATTGTTTGAGGTAGAAAATTGTAAAGGAACTTGCTAAAATTAAGTGATGTTTTTCAGTACTTTCAATCATTGTGGGTTGTCTTCAAGGAAAGAAAGGAGAAAATTAAAAGATAGCCAGTGTCGCATTTATGTTGTTAATGGCCCAAAGTTTCCAAGGAAGTCACAGAAATATTGACTCAAGCTGATTAATTTAAAGTGAAGTGATGAAAGTAGCAAAAGAAAGAGTAAACAATTTAATAATGAATTTGCTTTCATTTCTTCACATTTCTCTTCACTGTTTCTTTTTGTTATGAAATCATTTCATTCATATTTTCTTGGTCCAGCAGTAGTCATTAATCTTGTATGTAATATTCTGCCCTTCCCTTACTGCCTAGACACTGATATAATCCCTATGCCTTAGCTATGCTAATTAGATGGTCATTACACATCAGCGGACCTACATATTTGGATCCCTGAAGCTTGAACAGATATGAGGGTCCATTCACAATGAAGAACATTAGATTCAAGGATCCAACAGCCAAAATGTAGCCTATCGTTTTAACCTAGGGAAGGTTACTGAATAGAATAATCACACAAAGGTTGGTAATGAACGATAATACTTAGGACAAGAATAACACATGTAAGATTCGCCAGCTGCACATAGAAGTAGTAGTCAACAGCTAGAAATGAGTCAAGTGAATTCAACAATGAATCTCCAACTGTAGACCAACATACAGTATTTACTACTGTATTTATGTGAATGGGGACATACCCATTATCGTCCATAGGTATGCTACAACAGCTATGAATAGATTGTAATGAGCTCAAAGAGTTCATACAGTTTGGGGGTCTGGGCACTGCAAGCCCCCAAGAAATTTTGAAAGTTGTCCAATTATAGAGGAATTTTTAGGCTATATTAAATGGGTATTAGAGCATATTTTAAGGCCTTGAGCTACTTCAGCCCATTGACTTATAATTCTATCACTAAAATGGCCTTTTAATAAAAAAAACACTTTAAAAAAAACTGATTTTGTTGAAAAATTCACTCATTAAAAAATTGCTTCAGGGGCCTGTCTGGGATTAAGGGCCCTGAAGCTTAAGCCTCATTAGTTTCATAGTATATCCACCACTGACTACATTTTTCCATTCAGTTTACATTTGATAGGATCAAACTTTTCTAGGAAAAACCATGCATAATTTAAATTAATTTAAAATGAAGCAAACAATTAATTTCTTCCTCTTTCATTTCAGAGAAAGTTTAGTAAGAGTTGTTAAAATGTTCAAAATATATTCAGAGTTAATTTGAATATAGATTATCACCTTGCTTGCTCTCAGTATTAATCCATTCTCCGATAAAAAAAACGAAAAAAAAACATCATTATAATGACTTTCCCTCTTACAAACCAGCATTTAAAATCAGGATTATAGGATTTTTTGCCCTTTATCATAATTAGTTTTATTCTCTAAGAATCAGCATTATAAGACTTTTTCCTCTTTATCAACATTAGTTTTATTCTCTAAGAATCAGCATTATAAGAATTTTTCCTCTTTATCAACATTAGTTTTATTCTCTAAGAATCAGCATTATAAGACTTTTTCCTCTTTATCATAATTAGTTTTATTCTCTAAGAATCAGCATTATAAGACTTTTTCCTCTTTATCATAATTAGTTTTATTCTCTAAGAATCAGCATTATAAGAATTTTTCCTCTTTATCAACATTAGTTTTATTCTCTAAGAATCAGCATTATAAGACTTTTTCCCTCTTTATCATCATTAGTTTTATTCTCTAAGAATCAGCATTATAAGATTTTTTCCCTCTTTATCATAATTTGTTTTATTCTCTAAGAATCAGCATTATAAGATTTTTTCCTCTTTATCAACATTAGTTTTATTCTCTAAGAATCAGCATTATAAGATTTTTTCCTCTTTATCAACATTAGTTTTATTCTCTAAGAATCAGCATTATGAGACTTTTTCCTCTTTATCAACATTAGTTTTATTATCTAAGAATCAGCATTATAAGACTTTTTCCTCTTTATCATAATTAGTTTTATTCTCTAAGAATCAGCCTTATAAGACTTTTTCCTCTTTATCATAATTAGTTTTATTCTCTAAGAATCAGCATTATAAGAATTTCTCCTCTTTATCAACATTAGTTTTCTCCTCTAAGAATCAGCATTATAAGACTTTTTCCCTCTTTATCATCATTAGTTTTATTCTCTAAGAATCAGCATTATAAGATTTTTTCCCTCTTTATCATAATTAGTTTTATTCTCTAAGAATCAGCATTATAAGATTTTTCCCTCTTTATCCTCATTAGTTTTATTCTCTAAGAATCAGCATTATAAGATTTTTTCCTCTTTATCAACATTAGTTTTATTCTCTAAGAATCAGCATTATAAGACTTTTTCCTCTTTATCATAATTATTGTTATTCTCTAAGAATCAGCATTAAAGAATTTTTCCTCTTTATCAACATTAGTTTTATTCTCTAAGAATCAGCATTATAAGAATTTTTCCTCTTTATCAACATTAGTTTTATTCTCTAAGAATCAGCATTATAAGATTTTCCCTCTTTATCATAATTAGTTTTATTCTATAAGAATCAGCATTATGAGAATTTTTCCTCTTTATCAACATTAGTTTTATTCTCTAAGAATCAGCGTTATAAGAATTTTTCCTCTTTATCATAATTAGTTTTATTCTCTAAGAATCAGCATTATAAGATTTTTTCCTCTTTATCATAATTAGTTTTATTCTCTAAGAATCAGCATTATAAGATTTTTCCCTCTTTATCATAATTAGTTTTATTCTCTAAGAATCAGCATTATAAGATTTTTTCCTCTTTATCATAATTAGTTTTATTCTCTAAGAATCAGCATTATAAGATTTTTCCTCTTTATCAACATTAGTTTTATTCTCTAAGAATCAGCATTATAAGATTTTTTCCTCTTTATCATCATTAGTTTTATTCTCTAAGAATCAGCATTATAAGACTTTAATCTACTATGATAGATAGGATACAGTAATATTCTGAGCATTATTAACATACTATATCTTCTCATGTAAAATCTGTCAAGATAGAATACACTATAATATAGACATCATTGTTTTATATTCTATCCTTTGGTGTCAAATTTATTAATTGTGAGTTAGGATAATATTTCAGGCATTATTTTATAATCTTCTAGTACCTGCTCTATTAAATAGTGAATTGAATAAATAGAAGGTTTTTGCTTGGAATTTTTCTTGTCAGAATTCATTTTGCACATTTATAAATCTATCATTTGTCCATGCATTGAATACTGCTGACATATCTGGTCTGGATCTCTGACTATATATCTGAGAATTCTTGAAAAGATCCAAAGAATAGTCTGTAATGTTATCAGGCATCTGGAGTTCAGTCACTTCCCACTGTCATGCAACTGCTTCCATCTTTTATATAAATATTTTCATGTTGTTGTCAGTTATTCTAATGATCTCTCTTACTTGGTACCTTGATGGCATGAATTTAAGCATAATAGCAGATTAGCAAGTGGATCTCATCATTTTACTTTTTAATTACCTAGATGTAACCTTAACTTTTATTCTAATAGTTTTTTTTCTTGCACTTCTTGCCTGTGGAACTCTCTTCCAGTTTCTTGCTTCCCTGTCATTAGTGAGCTTCAAAAATTTAAATACCACTCAACCACAATCTTCTGTCTTCCTGAAACCTCTTCTTTTATTGTCCTTTTGCCTCACTAAAGTTTTCTTATTCTCTTCCACTCCCAGTAACACCTTGTGATTTATTGATATTATTGCCTTGCTTGGGATGAAATAATTTTAAAAAGAAGTTTCTTTATAAATGCTAAATAATAAATATTTCACTGGAGTTTAGATATTATTTATACTCTTGTGAATATAAAATAATTCTTATATTGAACTTTAAGATTATTTTCATAATTTTGTCTTTCCTCCTGCCTTGTCTTTCCTTCATTTTTTCCCCATCATTGTCTTTCCTTCTTTTCTCCCCTCTTTCCTCCTTTTGCCCTTTCTCTTTCTTTTTCTCTCTCTCTTTCTTTCTCTCTTTCTTTCTTTCTTTCTTTCTTTCTCTCCCTTGCCTTTCTATCCTTCCCTCTTTGTTTTTCTCCTCTTTGTCTTTCTTTCATTTTCCCCCTCTCTTTCCTTCCTTCACCAATCATCTTTCCTTCTGTCTTGTCTCTTCTTCCTTTAAAAGAATGTTTAGTCCAGAGAAAGAGATGTTCGGAAGCAAATTTCTGTAGCAAGAGCAAATGTAAAATATCCAGAAAATTCAGTTTTACAAAATTCATAATTATATTTACTCATTGTTATGTGTCTATTTAACGTTTCTTGTTTTATAGTTCAGACATTTTTATCATTTTAAGGGTTTGATATGTTATTGTTTGATACCTGGCATCTCAACTTCAGTCACTTACAATCACCATGACATGGCTTCCATCTTTTCTATAAATATTTTTTGGGGGAGCTCAGCTGCATAATTTTAAGCATACTACTACTGGATTGGCAAATAGGTCTCATTTATAAATACATAGCTGTAGCCCTAAGTTCTATTCTAACAGTTTCTTTTCTTGCACTTCTTGCCTATGGAACTCTCTTCCGGTTTCTTGCTTCCCTGTCATTTATGATCTTCAAAAATTTAAATGCCACATCAACCTGTTCTTTTATTGTCCTTTCTCTTTCTTTATTTTCTCTTTCTCTTCCACTCCCAGAAATCGTTCGTGTCTTCATGGTGTCATTACCTTGCTTGGAGCGAAATGATTAAAAAATAATTATTTCACATCTACTCATATCCAATAAAAGTTCTAGGCAGAATCTTCTTCTTCTCAATGTCCATTCAGGACATTGGCAATCATGGCTCTGCACAATTTATTGTCCTTTTTAGATCTTAATAAACTTTGTATTTTTGCCATTTCTCCCAAACTCTGCTATGCCATCCATTTACTGGCAGGTTTTGCCTTGCTTTCCTCTGTCTCTCTTACTTTCAATTTATCCTGTGAGTATCAAATTTTCCAAGCTCTCTTTCCTCATTATGTGCCCCAGAAATTTAAACTATCTCTTCCTGATGTTAAGTATAAGTGTTTTTTTTGTTGCCATTCTTTCTAGAACTTCATCATTGCTCACGTGTTCAGTTTATGATATTCTCAGCATCCTTCCATAGAACATTTCTGTTGCTTGAAGTTTTTTTGTTCATCTATGAGGAGATTGTCCAGCATTCACTGCCTTATTGGAGGACTGATACTACATAACAGTTCAGTAATGTATTCTTTGTTTCTAATGAGCTTTTTCTGTTTAGGATTGATCGATCGCAAATCCTGTGACCCATCAGGGTCATAGGGACACCACATGTACTGCAGTCACAGTAGATGTGGTGTTTCTTGGGCAAGATAGCTTGACAGAGCCAGTTTTGAATTCAGAGTTTTCTTCTCCTAGACTGGTTGTCACCCAAAGCTACAGAACCCAGTCTGTCCTGCTAGTTACCCAAATCTGGGGGGAGAAGAAGACTGAATGTGAATGTAAGGGATCTGAATGAAATTCGAACTCGGTTCTCCGATTCTTAGATTTGAGCCACTATCCATTACTCCACTGTGTCTCCTCTGTTTAGGATACTATATTTAAAACCTTATTTTATCTAGAAATGAAGACATGCCAATATGGTTCAGTTATTATTTTTTGTTTGCTGGCCTACCTGACTAGAATATTGTGTTATAGGTTTGCTGAAAAGTATTTTTTCATAAAATTTTGATAATGATGATGATGATGATGATGGTTGTGATGTTGATGACTATTTGTGATGTTGATTACTATTATTATTATTATTATTAACAACAACAACAACAATAACAATAATAATAATAATAATAAAATCTTAAATTTAGAATGGAATTACATCTTGGCTTCTTTCCTAATTAATTAAATCATCAAAATAAAAATAAAAGTAATGTCTAATGAGAATTTAATGAAGGTTAAAATGTACTATATAAATAGTGAACTGAAGAAAATAAAATAAAAAACACACAACTTCCATACAAATATATCTTACCACCTTAAGCCATATAAGTTCCATATATACTGCAGTTCCTGTTTTTATCCCCTTTTTTAATTATCTTTTAAATTAAAACTAATTGTTGTGTCAGTAGTGTTTAATTATCTTATGCACACAAATACATGCCACAGATAATGAATCACTTCAAGAGAATTACTGTCATAATTATATGAGACTCACATTATTGAATTAAGTTGCTTCCAAGGAAGATATCAGCTCGACTTAGAAGCATAACCTGAAAAAATATGAAACTATGAGAAGAATTCCAGAGATATGGCTGGGTGACAAATATATTTCCTATCAAAATGGGATGTTGTGTTTTTATCAGTAATTTGACTTTGGTAGAATTGGTTAAACTTGGAATGCTGTCATCAGAAATGAAGAAATATAAAGATAGGCTCCAAGAGTGGAAGGGTGTGACATCTTCATGGGTTTAGTAATCTCCTGCTGTGATAGAAAGCCAACAAAACTTGGTGATATGGCAAGGTTTTGCTAGAGTATCCTGTGCTAATGGTAATGATATGTTAGCCCCCACCCCCTCAAACCATATCTAATCCCAGAGACAATTTCAAAGAAAGGCTTTGATTGAAGCACTGTTGCAATTGCAGGAAGTTAATACACCTGTCTGCCCTGCCAATGGAACCTAAAATACACTATTTTTTGTCACCTGAAGAGGGGTAAGACCTTCACCCAGAAGAAGTTACCTACCAAGTAAATGCTTAGAAACTCAAATGTAATCAACTGATATTTACCTGTTCTCAAATTAAACAAATGCTTATAGACTTAAATATAAATGACCAACATTTACCTTTTCTCAAACTAAGTAAATGCTTATAAACTCAAACATAAACAACCAATATTTACCTACTTTTTATACTATTGTTCACCCAATATAGGGCCCAAGATCCACTCAAAGTAGAGGTTTTAATGAATAAGATTTTGTTATGGACATAAGACGAGGCAGTAAGAAGTACAGGTTATGAGGACAGGTTGGATGCAAATATAGCAATAGAAATAACTGATTTCAACATTAATTAACTCAACAGGGATTGACATATAAAATCAACCAATTTGATCATCCCCACACACACATGTATGCATACACATGTGTAAGCATACACATATACATCATTACTAAGCATCATAAACGAAGATTTTGAACAAGTTGCTACATATGTTTCAGGCTCTTAGATGGTCAGTGAAGCTGATACAGAAGAGGCAAGCTTTTCTGCATCAATTGCAGGAAGAGGTTTAGTGGCCAGTGGAGACCCCAGAGCTGCCTTTTCTCTTCCAGTTATTTTTTTATTTTTTATGTTTTTAGCAGCTTCATTCTGTGAGAGAGTTTTTTGTGCCTCCATGTTGATTGCTTTTGTTTCTGTTTTTTTAAGCTTATCACCCCAAGCAAGGCTGGAAGCCACTAGCACGCAAGGGGTTACAGAAGGTTTGGAGGAAGAGCAGGTAGGAGTGGTAAACGAGAGGATGTGGAGAAAGATAGTGGATCGATCAAGGCAAGGGGGTTACAGAAGATTTGGAGCGAGAGCAGATAGGAATGAAAGGTGAAAGGATGTGGAGAAGGGAAGTGGATAGATCAAGGCAACTGGAGATGTCGATTGACGTTACACTTAAACTGTTGGAGATTGTATTTGTCAGGGAAACAGGAATAAGGAAGGGAGTTCCACAGGCGAGATGTGCGAGACATGAAGCTGTTGGAGTAGAAGAGACGTCTACATCTAACAGTTTCAACGGTGAAGGGGTGGGAACGGGATGCCAGCCTCGTAGGACGTTTAAATTCACGAGGCCTGGGAACCAGCAAAAGCTGCGCATCGGAGCAATTACCGTGCAACGGCGCATCTGTGAGAGAGCGACTGCAGACGAGATGACAGATCAGGGCCAATTACATTGCATATCTGTCTCTGGATCTTATCAAGAACCCTGAGGCAAACAGCAGGGGCTCCAGACCATATATGGCAGCAATACTCCATGCAAGGGCGAATGGTCGATTTATAGATTTGGAGGATCGATTCCGGGGAGAAAAATTTCCTGGCACGGCACAGGGAGCCAACTTTCCTTGGGTGGATGATGCAATTGACTCGATGTATTTGTTCCATCTCAGATCAGCGGACAGCGTGAGACCGAGCAGCCGCAGAGAGGAGCTGTCGAGAAGTTGGTCTTCAGACATTCTAATGGGATGCAGGGGTCCTTTTCAAGGAGTTCTTGTATCGCTTCAATTGGGGTGGGGGTGACTTTTATGTTGGCCAGAGGCTAGATCCCCTACCTCTTCCAACCTTCTCATTTGGCCAGATCATCACAATGGTAATGGTAATATTATCCGTTTCCTTATAAGAAAATTCATTGAGTGCTGCTTTTAGTTGAAATTTATAAAAAATTTCTCTTAAGACAATGTTTTGGGAAGATAGGTTTCAAAATTAAGTTCAATAGCTGTTACCACCCTTTTCAGTATTGATAGGGGTTTCCTTCTTAATCTCTTATTTAAAGTAGTGTGGCATATCAACACCTGTCATTAATTTCTATTTGAGTTACATGTGATATCCATTTCAATTGTTGCTGCTGTTGAAAGTCCTCAAGTGATGTGTTTTTGGTATCTGGTACAGTCCTTTGTTTGTTATTCTGTGGCACCAGCATGGCACATAACTGATTGACTGTTGTATGTGAACAGGTAGTCTCTGAGTCATGAAAAAGTTCAGCTTAATTCACTTCATTGAATACCCGCAGTACGGTGTTATAACATTATTATCATTTGCTATCAGTGGTACAAAAATACGAGGAGCAACAAAAAGGTTTTTATGAACCTGCTACTTTGTTCTCAAAAGTACAGAGAAGCATTTTTTATGTCTTAAAGTTGCCAGATTCCCTATGTAGATCTTGTCTGTAGCATTGCACTTATCAGCATGGAAACGGGGATCAGCAAACTGAGTTCAAATTCTAGCCAAGGCCATTGCATTCACTTTCACACAAATTCCTTCAGGACAGACATGAATCCATCTCTACTTGCACCAGATATGGGTTAAATAGCAGGGAGGTAGTTTTTTTCAAATCATGGTTGTTCACCAGTCTTGTTGAAGAACAACTCTGATTTCAAACCCACTTTGGCATGGGGCTAGTAACTCCACTGTATAAAACATGCTTGCTACTGAAACCACAGCAGCCCCAAATACCAATCTTCTCTGTTGTTTAACTCATAACTGGAAGAAGATGGATGTCATACTTTCTTCAGGGGCATTAGTGCAAAGTGGATGTAACAGAATTTCCACTTTCCAGACCACTAAATACATATAGCTAATATACTTATCATCTAAAAACCATATAAATGTTTAGACATTCCAAATTGAATCATGCTTCAAATCTAAAAAATGAAAATGTTACTTAAAAGTAAAAAGTAATATAAAATGGACATTGAAGTTTAAATACACATGCATGCATTCACACACGCCACACATACACACACACATGCAGGTACACACACACACGCGCGCAAACACACACACACACACACACACACTTACCAGTAAAAAATGTATATCTATATTAAATTCAGTTTTTAGTCCAGGCTATAAAACCATTTCAATGCTTGGTTTTATCTTAATCATATCTATGTCAATGTGCCAGCCATATTGTAATTTCTTATATATTGATATGAGCATTCAAAGCTTTTGTATCATTTATTAGAATTGGAAGTGGGGAGGCTACCTCACCAAATTTGGCTCTAACCATTACAGCCATCCATTTGTCTCCAAACCCCAGATTACCTTCCCTTTCTAGCTCTTGTTCTCCTTTCTTTTTTTTTCTACGAGTCCAATATCTTTTTATCAAACTATTACCTTTTAAGTTATGCATGACATCATTTTCGTTTTCTCTTTATCTCTCTTTCTTTACCTCCCTCCACCCCCAACAATTTTTTTACTTTTTTTCTTTGTTTATTTTTTTTTTTTATTCCCTTCTTTTAGCCCAGAGTGATTGATGAAAATTCAATCTAGTTTCCTTCGTGGGATATAAAAAGAGTACCAGTTCCCTCCGCCTCCACCAGCTCTTCCACCATTATTTCCATATCCTCATCTGCCATAGGAAGAGAGAAAAATATGAAAGAAAAAAAAAAATTGATGAAATAAAAAATAAAAATGAAAAAAGAATTTAAAAAAAAGAAATCTAAACGGAAAGAAATTTATGACATTTAATGGCAGCTGGTGGTTATAGAGAGAAAAAAGATGAAGCACTTCACGAATCTACCGAGAGGATAATGTGTATTTGGGAAAAAGACTTGAACCTGTGTACAGTTATAATATACCTTCAGGTCAATCACTGGAGATGAGCTAAAGGGAGGGTACTCATGTGTGATGTATGTATGTGTGTGTGAAAGAGTACATATGCACACACACACACACACACACACACACACACACACATCTTTCTCTCTCTCTCTCTCTCTCTATATATATATATATATATTATATATATATATATATATATATATATATTATATATATATATATATATATATATATATATATATATAAAGAGAGAGAATGACAGTGACACAATAACACACACACATATAGAGAGTGAGAGTGACACAATAACACATACGCACACACACACACATATATATAGAGAGAGTGACACAATAACACACACACACACGTATATATATATATATATATATATATATATATATATATATATGAATAGAGAGAGAGAATGACACAATAACATATATATATATAGAGAGAAAGTGACACAATAACACATACATATATATGTATATATATATATATATATATATATATATAAAGAGAGAAAGTGACACAATAGCACACACACACACACACACACATATATATATATATATATATATATATATATATATATATATATATATATATATATGCAGTTTTTATTATGCAATTCAATGTTTTCATGTAAAATTGGTGAGACCTAATAGACAGGTGCTAAAATTACCAAATATAAAAATTTGTATCACTTGATGACTTCCAGCAGCAACCACAACTGAAATGGGTGGCAAATGCAACAAGAATGAAAAATAATGATATAATCAAGATGTTGACCTTCCATACTACCTTAAACAAAAGGTTAGAAATGAAACTGCCATCAGTACTAGCAACAGTGATAACAGTGGATTTGAGATGTCTATTTTCCTGTTTTAAGTGAAAAGTTTTATGAATTTCAACCAACATTAATGCAAGTGTTTCAATCAATGACTGCTGAATGTTTCCTTTATGGAAACATAAATTTTACCATTAGCATTACGAATATATTATGTGAGTTTTATTTTATAAAATCTCTTTTTATTAAAATGATTGATAATATCTTACTTTTCTAGTGTTGAGTTTAATTATACAAAGTTCAATATAAATTTTTATTTATAAATAAATCCAAAAGTATATAGCCTGTTGAAACATTTATTTCATTAACACAATATCCTTTTTATCTGAACAAATTATTTTATTATTTTACATATTAACATAGGCTCCATGACATTGTACAATGTTTGACAGTTTTTCATTCATTAATTTTCTGAACTTTTCCACTGTTTCAACTTTATCATTATTTGCAGTATTTTTTTTATTGCTTCCCAGAAATCTTTGTTTGAATATTGTTTCCATTCTCAAATGTATCTCTTTTAATGATGGACAAAAAGTGTTCTATTAGATTAATACACAGAGCAACTTGAGGCCAGACCATTCATATGGGTTTTTGAAACCTTGTTTGATTAGTTAAACAATAGTCAACTAGAAAAGACTGGGCATAAGGGGGATTGAGCAAAGGATAAAAGATGAACAGGGTTCAAGTCAACACAAGATGGTGGTTGCCACTACATTTAAATTTTTGAAGATTATAATTATCAGGAAAGCAAGTAAGAGGAAGGGAGTCCCACATTCAGGAAGTATGAGAAAAGAAACTGTTGGAGTAGAAATGGCAGTTATATTTTAACCATTTCAACAGTAAAAGGGTGGGACCTAGATGCCAATCTAGTAGCATGCTTAAATTCATGTAGTCGAGGCACCAGAGTAAAAATCTCGTAAGAGCAGTTGCCATGAAAATATTTGTAGAAAAGACAGAGGGAAACCACATCATGTCTATGAGAAAGTGACTGAAGTCGAGATGCCAGGTCAGGATCATTTAGATTGCAGATCCTTCTTTGGATTTTGTCGAGAACCTTCGAGATGAACAGCAAGTGCACCAGACCAGATATGGCAGTATTCAATGCACAGACAAATGGTAGATTTGTAGATGTGTACTTTGATGAGTTTCTGGACGTAGAGGTGCATCAACTTATATGAATATGCTTTTTAACTTAATGATTTTTAGTTGTGACCTGTACCACCTGAAAAAAGTCTTGTCCAAGATCTTTAAATAATTCTCTGCTTTTATCCTGATACCATCATCCCAATCTATAACTCGGCTGTCTACAAGACTATCTCAAAGCATTACTCCAATTTCTCACTGTTGTCTTCTAAGTGGTGTTGGTTGACTATTTCCTGCGACACAGCTCGCATCCTGGCCTGCAGCTCCATCCAATGTAGATCGGCATTCGTCCCTAAAAATTCAGAAATCAGTTCTCATTGGCTTCTACTCCCACCGTATATGTTTCTCTTTGTGATATTTACTTAATGGTGACAGTTTCAGTTGCTTCCATATCTACAGCCAATGTTCTTAAGATTCAGTAGAGACATTTTAAAGCTTTTTTTTATCAGTGTTTTCAGTTATTTTCTTGAGTGTTCTTTGATCTTTTTTACAATTTTCAATTTTCTATTTGCATCACACATCTTTATAACTCTTTTGAGATTTTATTTATTAACACATGACTTCATTAAAAAATAAATATTAATAACTATATTATTATATGTATGTTAGTTAACAACCTGTGCTAATATTTAAATATTATCTTTGTGTGTACATATATATATATATATATATTTAAAGACATTTATATATATTATGTTTAACGTTCTTTTTATAGATACAAGTATTTAAGCAAATGCTCTGTTTTATAATAAACAGTATTAAATAACATTTACTGGCCTGAATGTCCGAGAAATTTTCATAGAAAATTTTCGCTCTCCAACAGGAATCGAACCTGTATCCTATACGGAACCATCATTTCGCGTGATGTGCCTTAACCGTTCCGTATAGGATACAGGTTCGATTCCTGTCGGAGAGCGAAAATTTTCTATGAAAATTTCTCGGACATAATATTAATCCATATAATATCCTAAAATTTCTTAAAGAAATCAAACTGTATTCCAAAATATAACTACAACATAAAACACACATATCACCAACTCCAGTAATTATGTCTAGAAAAACATCTATATGTACAAAAGTTGAGTATCCTCTACCATGTATGCAGTTGTGAAAGTAGAATAACATATATTTTATTACTTAAAAAATTAAAATTCCCTAGAAAAATTAAATCTGGGCATTAAATGACACATAAGAAGTTGGTATGCCATTAAACAAGCAAATCAAATAAAAAAAACCTCAAAATTACGCCACAAATAGGGATTCATCCTTACAATAAGAAATACGACCAAAAACTTCAAGAAATATATTTATATAAAATTATAAAATTTACATTTTAAAATCTTGAAAGAAAAAAGTATTCAATACCCATTCAAAAAAAGATGCAAACTAATAACTCATGTAAATTTCTAGCTGATTGGTGCTGAAATGTTGTAGGTTATTTTAGAATATTTTAAATTGTGGCAAATGACGCATAAGAAGTTGGTATGCCATTAAACAAGCAAATCAAATAAAAAAAACTCAAAATTACACCACAAATAGGGATTCATCCTTACAATAAGAAATACGACCAAAAACTTCAAGAAATATATTTATATAAAATTATAAAAGATACATTTTAAAATCTTGAAAGAAAAAAGTATTCAATACCCATTCAAAAAAAGATGCAAACTAATAACTCATGTAAATTTCTAGCTGATTGGTGCTGAACTGTTGTAGGTTATTTTAGAATATTCTAAATTGTGGTAACCATAATTCATAAAGAACATTCTACAGACCTCAAATATGCCATAGTAAAAGATACAGAATCATTGGTAAAGAGCCACAACTTCATCCATCCAATATTGGCTTGATAGTTGACAAATGAAACAATGTGGCTCAGCTGTGAGTGAGCCTCCATCTGGTGACCCCTACCCGACCAAAGCAGTTTACAAGCAGAACCATCTTCTTTTATGTGTTGTGTCATTTCAAGGATATATGCAGTCGTGGCTCTCCACTTCCTCCTGTCCCTTGTAGCTCTCAATGATTTTTGTCTTTTTGTTATTTCTCCCAGACCCTGTTCTGCCATCCTGTCAAATATGTCACGTTGCTTTCCTTTGTCTCGCTTTCCCTCTATCCACCCTGTGAGAATCAGATTTTCCAAGCCCTACTTTCTCATTACATGTCACAGAAATTTCAGCTGCCTCTTCCTAACATTAAGTATAAGCTTCCTCCTTGTTTGTATTCTCTCCAAAACCTCATTGTTGCTCACGTGTTTGGTCCATGGTACTCTTAGCATCCTTCTGTAAAAACCACACCTCTGTTGCCTCAAGTCTCTTCTTCATCTTTGAGGAGATTGTCCAACATTCACTGCTGTAAAGGAAGACAGATATCATATAGCAGTTCAGTATTCTTGTCTTTGTTACCAATGAAAAGAATGATAAAGAAACAGACAAGGAAATACAAGCTAGCAGAAGAGTGTTGAGAATCAAGAACAACTGTTGCTCCTCAAGATGTCAGTAAGATGATGTGCAATATTGTAGGGGGCATAACTTCTGAAAGAAATTAGGGGTGGAAATGCATTTTAACTTTTCCCAGGAGCATTTTACTCCACCTGGATTTTTTAATATATTTTTATCCAAACTCTTCATGGACAAACCTTTATTCAGATAAAACTTCACCTTTTTGTTATTCATTTCAGTCAGTTATGTGCTATGTGTGATACACGCTTAGGCGATCATGTATCTTTCAATACATGACTGACGAGGCAGATTTTTTTGCCACAGTAGGTTGCCATTTTTTTCTGCTGTAGACCAGTTGCCATCCAAGACTATAGAACCCGGTCTGTCCTGCTATTTACCCATAGCTGGGGGGAAGAAGAAGAAGAGGATTCCTACCTTTCCCAAGGGTATTAGCACGTAAATGAATGTAATAGACTCAATTGGAATTCCAACTCGGCTCTCCAATTCCTCAATCTGAACCGCTATCCATTACTCCACTCTGCCTCCTTAAGTCAGTTATGCGCTATGTGTGATACATGCTTAGGCGATCATCTATCTTTTGATATATGACTGGTGAAGCAGATTTTTTCCCACAGTAGGTTGCCATTTCTTTCTGTGGTAGACCAGTTGCCATCCAAGGCTATAGAACCTGGTCTGTCCTACTATTTACCCATAGCTGGGGGGAGAAGAAGAGGATTCATATCTTTCCCAAGGGTATTAGCATGTAAGTGAATGTAATGGATTCGACTGGAATTCGAACTCGGCTCTCTGATTCCTCAATCCGAGCCACTATCCATTATTCCACTGTGCCTCCTTATTCATTTACTTATTTTATTTATTTTCTATCTGAAGCAAAATTATTATAGAAAATGTGTGTTAAACTAACTGAGAATATTTTCTTCTCAACCAAAGACTTATATGTATTGTGAGTATGTAGATATGAAGAAATCAACAAATTTTCTTTTATAATTTCACATTTCAATTTGGCTGGTATCTTTTTTTAAAAAATATAATAACTGTATCCACAAGTTTTAAAAATTCATATGATTGATATTCATTTAGCTTAATCAAACAGAGTTATGGGTTTTGTTTGTTTTACTAAAGATTTTTTTAACTTTAGGATTTCAGGTTCCATGATAAAATATTGGAAAAAAAACAAAAAATTCTATTTCTGATAAAAATCAAAATAATTCCTATACTCCCCAAAAAATAAATTGTATAAAATATTTCCTTGAAAACTGATTACTTGTATTTCTAGATTCTAATATCCTAATTTCTTAATTAAATCATTGTCAACTATTATTAAATTTTGGTTAGTATTTCTTTCATCTTTATCTTTATCATTATTCTTTATTTGCAACTTATAATGCTTACTAACAACTGTAGAATGAAGATCACGAAGTTGCAATAAAAATTTAACAGAAATTAAAATGAAAGTGATATCACATCCGAATAATAATAGATTTCTCTTTTAATATTTTCTTTCTGACTTTTGTAACTGAACCAAAACACTTCATAAAAAACAAAATGAAACTAGTGACTGGATCATATAAACCTTTGAACTGGGATTTGTCATATTCTTTGATTATTAAACCCAAGTTCCAGGAGACCTTCACCCCAAGCAATACTTCTTCTTTGTGTGGGGTTGGGGTTTATTTCCTGAGGTGTCTCCAAAAGTAGAAATGCCATGGGATGTGGGGGGGGATTTTGGTGCAGTATGGCCGTTAAACCCACTTTAAGTCTTGACCTTGTGTCACACCTGGTTGTGACATGGGCTCTCTGGTAAATAGCTATATAAACCTTAACAATAACACTAAATCTGACTCAGAAACTTTTAAAAACTCTATCTACATACATTCTTTGTAAAATTAATGACATAATTTATTATATCAGGTTTTACTTTAAAAGGAAGAGCTGAAATCACAAAAAAATATTTTCATTGAACATAAAATTTCCCTGTATTTCCTGAAATCTGCAGTTATCAAGGAAGTGGAGATGTTTTTTTTTAATTCTGTACCTTAAAAACACAAAAAATATGTCTCCTGGCTTATTCTTCATTTAGGTTCCATGTCTCTTAATGATGTATGTGTATAGCCCAATACACCTTCCTATTCCTTGTTGTTCTTCATAAGATTTATCTTTTTGTTAATTCTCCCAAACCCTGTTCCAAAATCCATTTGCTCAAGCCCGTCAAGTATGTTACAGGCTGCTTTCCCCTGTCCCTCTTTCCCTCTATCTGTCCTGTGAGTATCAGATTTTCCAAGCCCTCCTTCCTTATTACGTGCCCCAAAAATTTAAACTGCTCCTTCCTGATGTTAAGCATAAGTTTCCTCGTCATTTCCATTCTCTCCAAAATCTCACATGTTCAGTCCATGGTATCCTCAGTATCTTTCTGTAGAACTACATTTCTGTTGCTTCAAGTGTCTTCTTCATCTTTGAGGAGATTGTCCAGCATCTGCTGCCACACAGGACAGATATCATGTAACAGTTCAGTACTCTTTTCTTTGTTTCCAACAAAATTTTCCTGTCTCTTAATACTCTGCTTAGCTTTCGGAATGCATCTTTGCCCATCCCAATATGTCTTTGGATCTCAGTGTTGCACTTTCTGTCACTTCCTGAAGAAAAATCGTATTAGAACAAACTAAAGTCCGTGTTCTTCTGATGACGCCAGAATACATGAAACATGTCAATTCTTTTTTCAAAACTTTTCTGTATATTTTCCATTCCATCATTCTGTATAAGGATATAGGTAAATCCTAACCTAATATTAAAAAAAAAACAACAATTTTCATGAAATAAATAAGAATTTAATTTAAATAAAAAAAATGTTGTTAAAGTAGCGATGACTATCACCCTAAAAATTATTTGCTTGATTGAAATTTTCCTTAACAAGGAGAAAAATGATTTCTAAGTTGGGAAAATATTGTTCAGGATCTTCAAGTTTATGTGAAAAAAATGACTCATTTCCATCCAAAACTTATTAATAGAAAAAATTTGACAGCCGGAAATTTGTACAAATTGACTTTGCTTTTGATCCGCAAAGAAATTCCGAGGTTCGCAAGTGCATAGCGGTAGGTACTTTCACTGCTGTTATAGATGCAAGGGAAACAACTCTTACATAGATTAAAATGCGTAACTTGCAAAAAAATTGTTACACGGATATTTATTTACGTCTTTCCCTTTTCAGATTTGTAAGGGAAATAAATATTTACTCTGTTCTATAATTAAGTAAAATTTTATTTAATTCTACTATAAATAAAAATCACAGTATAAACAAAACAATATATCTGCGAACATCTTTGTCTATGGTGATTTTAATGCGTATCACAACACGAGGTGTTGCCGGTATTCAAACATTAAATTTTTCCATTGCTCAATCCCTGACTCAAATCATGAATTTCCCTATCCGTTTCCCTAGTATACCAAAGGAACAGACTTTCTCTACTTGATTTATTTCTCACCTCTCCACGCTCTTTCCGAGCTTCACAACTGTCCTCTTGGAAAATCGGATCACTCTGTCTTTAGTATATTGTTCCAATCATTTGTTAAACAGGGACCTCCTATTCATAAGACTTCTTTCTGTTACCAGCATGCTGATTGGGACTCATTTTCTTCAAGACGCGCCCTGGACGGACATTTTTATTTTAACCTTCAAACTGACAATTGTGTCACTGAGGTTTTCTCTTAGGTCAAAGCCGGTATAGATGCCTTCATTCATTTACGGAAATATCAGGTGAAACTTCAGTCTTTTCCATGGTTCACACCAGCTTGCTCTGCTGCTCTAACCCACAGGAACCACTATTTTTGGCTCTACCAGCACAACATCTCCTGTCGCAACAGATGTCTATTTGTTGCTGTACGTAATAAATGTAAACAAGTCCTCAAAGGAGTTAAGTCTCTGTTTGCTGAGAGAATGAGGCACTGTATTGCATCTAAAAACTTTGGTTGTCATGATTACTGGTGGAAAAAGCTGATCAGGTAAATTAAATCCCATTATAGTGGGGACGTAGACTGAGCTAGGGCAGAGTTGGCCTCCTCGCTTATCAAGAACGATCAAGTTCTGGTAGTTATGGATAGGTTAAAAAGAAATGTCTTCCGGGGCAACAAATATGGCCACTGAATTGCGTGCAGAGGAAGTTAGGAATGCATCTCATTGATATGTTGCGTGCATCACATTGCCGGATAATCAGACCGTAACTACAAATGCGGGCATATGTGAGGCTTTTTGTGACTACTTTTAGGATCCGTTCATCAGTGAGCCTGGTCTGAGCACTGCTCAGTTTGACGCCTATTTGGCTGAATTTCCCTACCTCAAGGCGGCTGAAGCAGCTGGGTACAAGCCATGCTAGGAGGCACAGTGGAGTAATGGATAGCTGCTCGGATTAAGGAATCGGAGAGCCGAGTTTGAATTCCAGTCGAATCCATTACATTCACTTACATGCTAATACCCTTGGGAAAGGTATGAATCCTCTTCTTCTCGTCCCATAGCAGAACAGACTGAGTTCTATAGCCTTGGATAGCAACTGGTCTACCACGGAAAGAAATGGCAACCTACTGCAGGGAGGAAAAATCTGCCTCATCAGTCATGTATCAAAAAATACATGATCGTCTAAGCGTGTATCACAAATGGCACATAACTGACTGACTTCGTTATGGTGCCAACACTCTTTGCATTTAAGCACAGTAATACACTGGAACCAAGGTCTCACCAATTTACAGTTGAGTTGGTTAGATGTAAGAAGAAATTCTATGCTAACAATTTCTTTTCTCACACTTCTTGCTTGTGGGACTACCTTCCTTCATGCTTTCCAGCCAACTTTAATCTGCAAAAATTTAAATGCAATGTCAATCACTATCTACTGTTCTCCTGATTACACTTCTTTTGTTGTCACCCCTGAGCAATGTTTCTGTTTCTAACTGTTCCACACTCAGTTATTCCTTGTGTCTCAGTGGCTTTAGTGCCTTGCATAGGATGAACCCGATTAAAAAAACCCCAAAAAAAACCTAACTTTCTAAGAATCTAGAAGAAAATTAAAATTGCTGTTTTCTGTAAAACAGGTGTGTATGTTGCAATGCATTGTGTGTATTTTCCAAGTCTAGAGTAGATTACTCTAAGGCCCAACTGGAAGCAATGGTTCCAAATGTCTTCAAGATGGCTCTGGTACTTAATTACCACATTTGACAGCATAAAATATGCATAAGCATAAAAGACACACTCCCATTTAAGCAAAGCATATTCATGAAAAATTTTTTTAGTGTATTTAAACATGCAATATTTAAAGCAAGCTATTAGTACATGACAAGACATCACAAAAATAACCTAGCTGAATTCATTGACCACATAGAAACAAACCCAGCCATCACTCGCTTATGGCCGCATCACATTGAAACACCGGTTCCCGTACAATCATCAAAGTTAAGCAATGTTGATTTTGTTTGTTTGTTTGGGGTTTTATGGCATATCAACCACTACGGGTTATTTAATGCCAGATCCAGTATTTACTAGATATATCAAAAACATATAGCTGGCAACATCATTGTTTCAAAAACGTATAGCTGGCAACATCATTGTTTCAAAAACGTAGAGCTGGCAACATCATCGTTTCAAAAACGTATAGCTGGCAACATCATTGTTTCCCATCACATTTTAGGGTTAAGGTGTTAGTATATTTAGTGTAGGGTTTGGGAGGGAAAGTTAATTGTAAGTTGTAGTTGTTTTGGGATGGGTTAGATGTGATGGGGCATGACATGACCAGCCGATTGATCAGATCGACGGCCTTTTGGATGGACGTAGTTTATCGTCATACCCAGGACGTGGATGTAGTTTATCGTCATACCCAGGACGCGGACACACCCTGGGAGTTAACTATTTGTCCATAGCTGGGACCCTAACAGGTGCTACCACCCCGGGTCAGGGTGGACCTGGGAACATCAGCAATTAAGAGGTGGTTCCACGCTCCTCAAAACCTCCTGATCAGAGGCCTTGCTCTTGGATGTAGTTTATCGTCTTACCCAGGACTCGGATGCAGTTTAACGTCATACCCAGGACGGTAAGCAACGTTGAGCCTGGTTAGTACCGAGTTGGATGATGCTTGAGAATACCAGGTGCTATAAGCTCCGATGAGCAGGTGATTTAATTAATAATCGCTTGGAATTGATAATCGAAGAGCTGAATTCCAATTCCTGTTGGGTTTGTTATATTCATTTACAAAGAAATAACCTTAGGAAAACTATGACATCACCTCTCTTCCCCCCAACTATGGGTTAATTAGTAAGATTTGTATCACTAAAACCATTATTATCTCAAAAAGAAATTTACAATCTGAAAATATTTTCTGAGTTTAAATAACCTACGAAGGCTTGATAAGCCATAGAAAATGAATGAATCAATCAATTAATCAACCAATTATTGATCACTTTTTTGTTGCTTTGTATGACAAACATTTTCCCCTATTGCTTTAATGTTGTATTTCTAAAGTAGTGTTTTTCCATTACCAATATTTCTGTTGCCTCAAGTCTCTTTTTCATCTGTGAGGAGATTGTCCAGCATTCACTGTCATATAAGCAGACTGATATAACATAGCATTTTAGTACTCTTTTCTTTGGTTTTAATTAAATTTTCATGTTTCTTAATACTTTGTTTAATTTTTGGAATATTAATTACTCAACCTAAACTTAAAATTTTGCTCATTCTCTCTTGATATTGTGCTTGTAGTGCCAATCTGTCTTTCATTTTCATCCTTTTCCTTTCTCTCTATATGTATAGATACATATTTTTTCCTTTCACCTGGTTTTCTTTTCGTATTGACCTTTTGAACTTCACACCCTCTTTTTCACCCACCTCTTCGCCTCCACTCCAAATCCCTTTTCCTTAATATTGTTATGTTGGTCAGAAGTCAGGCAGATGTTACACTCTGATCCAAGTTGGAGAAAAGGAGTTGGAGATGCAAACAAGCAGATTGCATTTTTCGATATTCTTCTTCTATGTGTCATGTCATTTCAGGATGAGGGTGATCATGGCTCTCTACAGCTTCTTATCCCTTGTAGCTCTTAGCAAATGTTTGTCCCTTTACCAGCTTTCCTTCCCATTCATTCACGGACACGGGTCATATAGTTCGACCTCTGCCTCCCTCTGTCCCATTTTGCGTTCAATATATCCTGTGAGTACCAATCTCTTCAATGGCTCCATGCTCAGTCCATAATATTCTCAGCATTCTTCTGTAGAACTTCATTACTGTTGTTTCTAGATTTGCGACTAATAGCCAAGTTTGAATTCCAGTCGAATCCATAAAATTCACTTACGTGCTAATATCCTTGGGAAAGGTATGAATCCTCTTCTTCTCCCCCCAGCTATGGTTAAATAGCAGGACAGACTGGGTTCTATAGCCTTGGATAGCAACTAGTCTACCACAGAAAGAAATGGCAACCTACTGCAGGGGGGAAAAAATCTGCCTCATCAGTCATGTATCGAAAAATACATGATCGCCTAAGCGTGTATCACAAATGGCACATAACTGACTGACATCGTTATGGTGCCTACACTCTTTGCATTTAAGCACAGTACTACACTGGAACCAAGGTCTCACCAATTTACAGTTGAGTTGGTTAGATGTAAGAAGAAATTCTATGCTAACAATTTCTTTTCTCACACTTCTTGCTTGTGGGACTACCTTCCTTCATGCTTTCCAGCCAACTTTAATCTGCAAAAATTTAAATGCAATGTCAATCACTATCTACTGTTCTCCTGATTACACTTCTTTTGTTCTCACCCCTGAGCAATGTTTCTGTTTCTAACTGTTCCACACTCAGTTATTCCTTGTGTCTCAGTGGCTTTAGTGCCTTGCATAGGATGAACCCGATTAAAAAAAAACAAAAAAAAACCTAACTTTCTAAGAATCTAGAAGAAAATTAAAATTGCTGTTTTCTGTAAAACAGGTGTGTATGTTGCAATGCATTGTGTGTATTTTCCAAGTCTAGAGTAGATTACTCTAAGGCCCAACTGGAAGCAATGGTTCCAAATGTCTTCAAGATGGCTCTGGTACTTAATTACCACATTTGACAGCATAAAATATCGGAAAGGTATGAATCCTCTTCTTCTCCTCCCAGCTAAGTGTAAATAGGAGGACAGACTGGGTTATAGCCTTGGATGGCAACTGGTTTACCACAAAAAGAAATGGCAACCTACTGTGGGAAAAAATCTGCCTCATCAGTCATGTATCAAAAGATACATGATCACCCAAGCGTGTATCATGCATAGCACATAACTAACTAAGATGTATGAATATACTTCTCAAAACAAGTGTAGAGCTACCAACCACTTTATCATACTTTTTCTTGAATTAGGTAAGTATTTTCTTGAAAATTGAGGCTTATGATAATTTTTCATTAAGCATATATAAAGTTGTAAATGGACAAGTCACTGTTAAGGATATTTTAATTTTTTCTTTCGTATATTTAAAAAAATATTTTTCTTTTATTTCTAAATTATGAAGATGTACAGTTTAATATGTATGGATTTAGCATTTCAGAGAATTTTACATTATAATCCAGTTTTTAAAAAATACATTTTTCAAACTATGTGTATATTTATATATATATAGTGTATTTAGAAAATTTAATTTATATGAAAAATTACAACTTGGCTTATTGAAATACTTAACCTGACTTTTTTATTCAATTATATGTAGGATGAAATGTTTGTTTTTTAAAATTTGTTTTTTAAAATTTGTTTTTGGCATTTATATGGACAGAGTTTAACTATTTCTGGCCACTGTGCCTATATTTACTGGGGCAGGAAAGAGATGGATCTTGCTTTCTCCCAGATTATTAGTTTCAAGTGAATGCAACAGCATCAGTTGGAATTTTAATTCAACATACTGATTCCATTTTCCGCACTGATAATAGTTATACTGTCTGCACATCCATAGTATAAAATAAAGAAATTGGTGCTAGGACCTGACACAAGGTTGGTTTAATATGGAGTGCCGTATATACAGGACAGGGACAAAAATTGCCCAACTGTCAACTCTTCCTTTAGTGCAGCAAGGAAAGTGCTGTCACAGGGTCAGAATCCCAAGAACTACGTATCCCTAATAGCTTAAAGAGGAGAACAGATACTACATTTTGATCTGGTACTTACTTGCCTCTCCACAGTGGGGGAATGTTCTACAAGTTCGGTTTAATGTGGCGTACCCATACATGTATATAAAGACCAAGAAGAAAAAGTGCCGATGCAATGTCTGTATCCATCAACCTTCCCACTTTGTACAACGAAGGAGATACTGCCACAGTTTTGGAATCCCTGGGCCCAAGCTTACCTTGTAACTTTAAAAGGAGTGGATAGATACTACACTCTGATTCTAGCTGAAAGGCCAGAGAATGAAACAAGTATTCGGCATGTCGTTTTTCAAGCTAAAAAAGATATTACAATTTGATAGCAGGCTTAAAAAGGGATTAGACAGTGTTTACAAACAGACACTATGAGACATATACAAAAAATGCCCACAATAATATAGATGCACACACTTAACTGCCAATGCCACAAAACATAAACAGATGATTAAACAGCTAGTTGAATTTTTTCCATGAAATAAATCATTCGTTGGATCTACAAGTTTTTCTTTTAATTATGCAACTATCAATGGAGACAAGCATCCTAACTTTGATAATCAAATGATATCTACCCAATCACAACAAAGTATTTAACTACCAATTCAGGATAATTTTCTTGAATTAGATTAGTGTTTAAATAACAGAATTGAGAGTAAATCCAAGAGAAAAGAAAATCAAATGATTTTCTTGAAAATTAAGGATTATTGTTATGAAATGTGTTTTCCTTCATATTTTATCAGTCCAGTGATAGTCATTTATCTTGCATACCAAGAGCTGACCTATTCTTACTGCTTGGGCATTTAGATAGCCTATGTTTTAGCAATGCTAATTAGGCAACCATTTACATATCACTACAATTATGATAATGTTTCAAGACGAACAGTATAGAATTCAAAATACTGAAAAATCCTCCATGTTTCCTTCATTCTCAGAAATTTTCTGATGAAACTGAAATAAAAGTAGCAAAACCACTCAGCATAAAGTTTTCCTATTTATTCTTTATTAATTATAGTGCTTGAAATAACAAACACAAATGGATAAGCTTCTAATTTTTTATCTATTCCATAGATATTTTTATACTATTTTAAAAAAGTGTATCTGATAAAACCAAATCAAATAACAAACTTTAATTGGGGCTAAGTAATCTTACAAATTCCATGTGTGTAAAACTATGATGCAAAAAAAATCAGCCTTTGTAAAAGTGATTTTTTCCAACAATCAAAGTCTGAACATTTATGTTTTTTTTGTTTGAATTTCTGGGATGATGAGTTATCATTATTTACATGATCTAAACTATTATCCTCATCTTTGTTGTTCTTATCACAATATTTCAGACGTTGTGCCCATTGGCCTTCCTCAGGCATATATCAATCTGGGTAATCTACAAGGATTTCTGAACGGAACCCTTTATTTAATCTATGAGGGTAGACAGTTCTTGTTTCACTTATGTTTAGGGATATTGTTTAATTCTTATTTTATTTTGACTTTGAATTGACGTATCAGTTTTCACCCTGGTCGGGTTCAGCCGGCTTCCAACGGAGCAAGTACAGCATCTCGGACCATCGCTGCCCATGCCCACCGATCCTGAGCCAGTCGCGATTCCATCGTCGAAGACCAACTATTTGTGGACCCAATAGTACTGCTAGGTCATCCTTGATCATGCTAGCCCACGTCTTCAGCTGCCCACCGACACGTCTTCGCCAGCCAGGAAGAGGTGGAGGGAGAAGTACATCGCGGATGAGCTCTCCCTCCGGGCGTCGAGCTGCATGCCCGAACCATCGGAGACGACACTGGAGCAGGACGGGTGGAAGAGGACAGAGACTCAGGCGACGATGCAGAGTGGTTGTGAGCACACGATCGATCCAGCGGCATCGTAGAATGCAGCGAAGGCAATCATTGTCGAACACTTCAAGCCTTCGTAGGTCAACGGCTCTAAGTGGCCACGTTTCGCAGCCAAGAGAAAGATAGTGCGAACAATAGCCTGATAGATGCGCCTCTTCGTAGCCGCGGAAATTTCTTGTCGCCCCCATAGTGACCGCTTGAGACGCATGAATGCGGACCTTGCCGCCCTATACGGCGTTCGACCTCAGCAGCACCCTGCCCAGATGGTATAATGGTTGAACCGAGATAAACGAAAGACTGCACGTCCTCCAGATCGACCCCGTCCAGCGTCAGTGGCTGCCAATTGATCGGATCAACCAGAGATGGCCTAACTTTGGTCTTCGAGGCATTGATGGTCATACCCACATTCCGTGCTGCAGCTTGCACACGGTTGAGCGCTGCTTGCACATCGTCACAGTTCGATCCAACCAAGACAATGTCGTCCGCGTAGGCCAGATCAGACACCCTGACATTTCGACCGACCGCAACACCAGCATAGCCCCGAAGGGCCTTGCTGAGGATGTAGTCGATTGTATAGTTGAATAGAGTAAGGGACAGGGCACACCCTTGCCGCACGCCAGTCTTCACCTCAAACGTCCCCGACTCCTCACCATAAGCACAAACACGGGCTCGCGTTGACCGGTAGTAGCCCTTGATGAGACGAAAGAGTTTAGCGGGCATGCCATCGGCCTCCATGATACACCAGAGTGAGCATTTATCAACGGAGTCGAAGGCAGCCGCAAAGTCGACGTAGCAGAGGACCGTTGGTTGCTGGTATGCCCAGCGTTGTTTGAGGGTGCGCCGCAGGCTGAAGATCTGATCAACGCATCCTCTGCCGGGGTGGAAGCCACCCTGAGACGGGCGAGTTTGCAGATCACGGATGCCCTGAAATCTTCGCAGGAGAAGCACTGCAAATACTTTGGCTGCCTGATTCCTATATAATTCGAGCAGAGTTTCCTATCACCCTTTTTGAAGAAAGGTAGCAGGATGGCCTTGCTCCAATCGGCAGAGTAGGTCTCAGAGAGCCAGACCGCATTGAAGACACGATGCACCCACGAGGCGAATGCATCTGGTACTGCTTTATATACTTCTGCAGGTATACCATCATTACCAGGAACCTTGTTGATATGCAGATGGCACAGAATATCTCGCACTACATCTACCGTTGTGGGTGCAGTGTTGCAGTCGTATTCATTGGTCGGTTCAACGGCCACTTCCGTCGCCGGAGTCGTATGATTGAGTAGCTCATTAAAATGCTCTTTCCACTGATTTAGCCACTCGCCCAGACCCACGATAATAGCCCCATCACAGGAGCGAAGCGTCTCACTCACCCCCGCAGTTCCGCGGCTCGACCGTCTCAACATATATTGGTAGAGTTTGCGCGCCAGTGTGCATTTCAGTCAGCGTGGATGGAGTGAGTTGCACGGCGCCGTAGATCGCGAAAGTTCGTAGCTCCCGTCAGTCGCGCTACCCTCGCCCTCTCCCCCAGCCGAAGGCTCTCCCCAGTGATTCAGTCCCGATATCAGCGACGAGTAACACCAAGATGGGCGTGTGCCGCTTCGACGGTGGCAGATTTGAGAATCTGCCATTCAATTTCTGGTTGAGGCTCTGAGCTTGGTTGGAGGAGAGAGAACCGATTGTGAAGTTCCAACCTGAACTGTTCTCCTGCGCGTAGTTTCAGATTAGCGACGTTGATTCGCTTCGGGATCTTGGTGGATCTCTTTGCCCGCAGTCGCAGACGGAGGCTCGCGCGGACAAGTGTATGATCCGATCCATGCGCACTGCCCGTATCTGCACCCTGATAAGCTTGAGAGCCAAGATGTCGTCAAGGGTGCTGGTCACCACAAAACGATTTGCGACCGCGAAGTTAACTAGGCGGTCGCCATTGTCACACCGTGTACCGAGGGCAAATCGACCTAGAACATGTCTGGTGCCCTCATCCGCTGGTCCTGTGCGAACGTTCCAATCCCTTGCCACCACTAGAAGATCAGTGGAAGGGGTATGATCTACAACTGCTTGTAGGTCACGGTAGAAGATGTCCTTGTTCTCCTCCGCTGCATTCAGTGTAGGTGTGTAGACTGAGATGACGGTGACGTTTATAACAGCTCCTTTGAGACGGACCATGGCCAGCCTGTGGGAGACTGGTTCCTAAACGAGCAGTGCTGACCGTGCTACTGGGATGAGAGCAATCACCAATCCATACAGCCCGCTGTTGTCCTCCACTCCACTATGGTAAAGGTGGTAGACACAGTCAAACTCTGGCACTTTGATTACTCTATGCCCGCTATCCAGGAGGCGGACCTCTGACAGACAGGCGACACAAACACCATACTTGTGCAGAGTCTTGACGGTGAGAGACTGCGTTCCTTCATCGCGAAGAGTGCAGACATTCCAGCCGGCAATCTTCATCACATCTCTTCTTGCAAGGACTGTGGTGGCTTGCTGATTTCTCACCGGTCCCGCCGACCAGAAGACCGGCGCGTCGGATACACATGAAGCGGATGCCCTAGCATTATTCGTATTCTTGTTAGTTGTATCGCTCATAAAGGAAGATTCATTGGGATTTAATTAAGGGAAGGGTCCCAAGTCCTACCCGGGGAAAAAAAGAAACGCCCTGTTTGCCGCAGATTTTCCACAGACGCATTGACAGAGCGACCCGAGGCCGCCGGTTACCGGAACAGACACCTCCTGGATTTTCACCAGAGCCCCTTTAGCCGGGTTGTGGCTCTAATACCGCTGGGTGCCAGACCAATCCGTCTTGGGTGGCCCTACCAGGAACCGAAATTCCCGACGGCATAGCTCTGGCACTACCACGTTGCCACCGCCCTGCCACGTTGAGGAGGGGTTGGACTTTAGGGAGGTTATTTTTATTTTATTTTATTTAGTACTGTTCAGTTATTGTTTGCCCATTTCTACTGAGTACACACTGCCCAACTGTTATGGTAATTTACCCATGCATGCATGGACTCTCCCAGCTATAAATAGGAGCAGGTACTGCCTTTTGGAGAGGGAAGTTTTCAACAGTCAGCTCTAACAAACATGCTTGCTGTAACACTCTTGTTTGTATATGTTTGTATTATTATTTCTGTTAATATATTTGTTTAACTCAATCCCTCTATTTGTGTCTTTATTTCTGGCAAGGCCACAACACCAATCCAGGGATTGAACTCACAACCACTCAGTCAGTTATGTGCCATGTTTGATACACACTTAGGCGATCATGTATCTTTCGATGTATGACTGACAAGGCAGATTTTTTCCTGCAGTAGGTTGCCATTTCTTTCTGCGGTAGACCAGTTGCTATCCAAGGCTATAGAACCCGGTCTGTCTTGCTATTTACCCATAGCTGGGGGAGGAGAAGAAGAGGATTCCTACCTTTCCCAAGGGTATTAGCATGTAAGTGAATGTAATGGATTCGACTGGAATTCAAAGTCGGCTCTCCGATTCTCCTCAACCACTATGTCACCCAATTCACAAAATAATGCTTTTACCCATTAGGCCATGTAAAATAATTAAATAAAGGGTTCATTTTGGAATTCCCTGTACATTATGCAGATCACTATACACCTGAGGAAGGCTGGAGGGCACAATGGCTGAAACATTGTGATAAAAACAACAAAGATGAGGACAATTTTTTATACAAATATTGATCAGTGAGTAAGTGTGAAAAACATGATTTTTTATTAAAATGTTAAATGAAAATAGAGTCTGGATAAAATTTGACTATTTCCATAAAAGTGATATCTTTTCTCTTTTCTTTTTCTCTTAATTTCAGAGAAATCTTTGAATTGGAATGGTGAAATATATCAACTGACATCAACCAAACCCTAATCCTGTAGCCATGTTGCTGCCTCTGTGTGTGCTGCTATCTGTCCTACATGCATATCTATGCATTGATCTCACTTATTATGTGGAAGAAGGCAAAAATTCAGGAGTTTTGGTTGGAGACATTGCTGCTGATTCGCATCTACTGGACAGCGTTCCACACCAAGACCGTGGCCTTATCACTTTCAGTCAGCTCCAGCAGGATACAACCAGCGGTTCTTCTCTGTTCCGTGTTTCTAAAAATGGTAAGCTCTACACCATCCAAAGTTTAGATACAGAATCTCTTTGTTCGCGTCACATGGACTGTTTCAAAATGGTCGACATAGCAGTGAGAAAGGCAAAATCATTCATGAAGATTTTAGAGGTGAAGGTGATCATACAGGACGTCAATGATCACCAACCTGAGTTCCCCAGCAAACAGGTAAACATACAGTTCGAAGAGGACGATCGAAAAGGAGTTAGCCGATCAATCCCAAATGCAGTTGACAGAGATGTGGGCATTATTAATTCCCAGATCACTTACCAGTTGAAGAAAAATATGGATGAACCATTTGCCCTTTCTGTTTCCAAAAGTGTTGATGGGACATCCAAACTTGGTATCAGATTAGAAGATGAGTTGGACAGAGAAACTAAAGATTCCTACAGGCTTCAGCTAATTGCCAAAGATGGCGGATCTCCCCCAAAGCAAGATGTCTTGCATATTTACATCTCTGTGACAGATGTTAATGATAACGTTCCTCAATTCACTCACAAGGTCTACAATGTCTCCATCAGAAAAGAGCAGGACAACAGCTTGCCTATTGTCGCATTAACGGCAAAAGACATGGATTCAGGAAAGAATGGGAGAGTGTCGTACTATTTCAGTTCTCAAACATCTGGCTTGACAAAATCTGTCTTTGAACTAAACGAGGTAACTGGCGAGGTTTTCTTAAGCAAGTCGTTCAATTTCACATCTGATAAAAAGCAAACGCACAAACTGTTTATCGAGGCTCGAGACGGGGGCAATCCATCTTTGAGCTCAATTGCAATGGTCCTTGTGAACATTATCAACCAGAAAAACAACCCTCCTGTTATCGATGTGAATTTCTTCTCCGAATCATCAGCTAACACAGCTATAATATCTGAGGACGTCGAAGTGGGGAGCTTTATTGCCTATGTGAAAGTAACCGACCGTGACGTGGGGCAAAATGGGGAAGTGAGTTGTGACCTTCGTCATGACAAGTTCCAACTCCAAACTATGGGCAAGAAAAAGTACAAGATAATCCTTAAGAACTCAGTAGACAGAGAAACAGAGGACCAACATGAAGTGACTGTCACTTGCCAAGACAAAGGGTCTCCTCCTTTGCACAGTGACTTCAAGTTTTCCATACAAGTATTAGACACTAACGATGTACAACCACAGTTCTCTAAAGAGACATACAAATTTAGAATCTATGAAAACCAAAAATCTAAAATCTCTGTTGGTTACATCAATGCCACAGATACAGATTTGGGACCTGGGGGGAAGCTCACTTATTCTCTTCTAACCAAAAGCCGGCATTTCTTGCCATTCCAAATCACAGAAAGTGGACTTATCTCAACCATTGACTCATTGGATCATGAATTACAAGATGTTTACAAATTCCAAGTTCTTGTAAAAGACAATGGTAAACCCTCTCTGCAGAATACTGTAAATGTCATTGTTGAAGTTAGAGATGAAAACGACAACGCTCCCTATTTTACGTTCCCCAGTGTCAACCCTTTCACAATGGACGTTGTCTACTACCCCCACCACACGAATAACATTACAGTCTTAAAGGCTTCAGACAGTGACAGTCGAGAGAATGCTTTTCTCAAATATGAAATTACTGCAGGTAACGGGAAGCAACTTTTTACCATTAACCACTACACTGGTCTTTTGTCTTTTACCCGAGTGGTTACTCACCAAGATGCTGGCTCTTATGAGCTGGAGTTTGTGGTCAAGGATAGTGGCAATCCAGTTTTGTCTGCTACGACAACCATGTTTATGACATTAACAGTAAGCAACAAGACATCCGAGATGTCCAATGCTGTACATATAAAGACGAACGATAAGATACATCTTAATTTGGTAGTTATTATCACATTGATAGCTGTGACAATATCTGTAATTATTACTGCAACCATGTCAATTTGCATACTTCGGTGTTGTTACCGAAGAAATGCCCCACCAGAAGATGAAGGGAATACACCTCACAGGTGTATCAGTGAGCAGAGACACTTAATGTGCCCTTCCCTCCATGCAACATCTTGGCCCGATGTCCCAGGAGCCATAACTACCACCCAGGGGATTGGAAGCACTCACCTGACAGATCAAAGAAGAGATTCCCATCCAGGATCAGGTATATCCAGCCAACAGAAAGGTTTGAGTTCATCGCTGAAACCAAGGGCATCAAGCGAAAACACACATCAGGTAAATAAGAATAAACACATAACTACATTTTTTGCTTTTTTAAAAATTTTTTACTTTTTAACTCTTACCTTCCTGTGATATATGATCTTTATGCATCCACCATGTTAACAAATTAGAGAAGCTTTTTTATTAAAGCAGCATTCAATTTTACATAAACATTTATGTTATCTAACTAACTGACAGAGTGGAAAATATTCTAAGTAACATATTTCATCCTTGGAAAAGACTTCATCAGACTAACGTAATGTTCTTATTGATAGAATTATATATGTGCATGAGGGTGGTGATAAATATAAAGCTAGGGGAGTCACTGAAGGGAATGCTACATTTTAAATTTTTTAATCTTAAAGTTTTCATGTCTAGGCATGTTGTTTAGCCGGTTTTATTCAGTCCTAATATTGACAAATTGCTTAATATCAGAGTAGATAAATTTTGTATCAGACCTTAACCGTTTAAAATGAGTTTCAATCAGACCTGTATCAGATACTTTATGAATTCAAAAGGAGCTTTTCAGCAATGGAAGTACAAAGAAATATTTGTTCTGTTTGAAAAAAGGAATCTTTGACTGTCTGGACATGCCAAATATGGCTTGGTCAGTTTCGACTGAGAAATTTTTCTCTTAAAAATTCCTCGCAATCTGGATTATCAAGTTTTGTCAATATTGAACATTTTTTTTTTTTTTTTTAAGCGTATCACCCCAAGCAAGGCTGGAGGCCACTATCACGCAAGGGGTTAAAGAAGGGTTGGAGGAAGAGCAGATAGGAGTGGTAAAGGAGAGGATGTGGAGAAAGAGAAAGACAGTGGGTCGATCAAGGCAAGGGGGTTACAGAAGATTTGGAGCGAGAGCAGATAGGAATGAAAGGTGAAAGGATGTGGAGAAGGGAAGTGGATAGATCAAGGCAACTGGAGATGTCGATTGACGTTACACTTAAACTGTTGGAGATTGTATTTGTCAGGGAAACAGTAATAGGGAAGGGAGTTCCATAGGCGAGGCGTGCAAGACGTAACTATATTTTACTTTATATTTAACTCTTATCTTTCTGCGATACATGATCACTATGCATTCATCATGTTGACAAATTAATGAAGCTTTTTGTTAAAATTTGATTGGATCATTTTTTTTTGTTAAAAACTGAGAGAGCAGCATTCAGTTTTACATAAACATTCATGCTAGCTAACTGACAGAGTGGAAAATATTCTAAGTAACACATTTCATCCTCCAAAAAAACGTCATTAGACTAAAGTAATTTTCTTATTGATGACATTATATATATACCAGCAGTATAAACCGTCTTCTACTGGGTCTTTCACTATTGGGAATTTTTTGCCGTTCAATTGGAGCAGTTTAAAGTCAGCTCACCCGAAAATCAATATTAGTAACAATAACTGGGTGCAACTAAGGCACATCCCCAATTGAGGGGGTTAACAAATTGAATGGGGGGGGTCCCTGAAAAGGGAACTGTATAATAATAGATAATATTATTGTAATAATTAAAACTATTTATTTTTATTAAAGTTTTTATGAAAGATATATATTCAAGAACAGATAGTAAATAGTAAAACGTTGCTGAGAGTTATAATGGGCAGGAAGTAGTGGAGAGCCATTGTCACCAACAATTTGGACTCAAAACTGGCACTGAAGAATTAACTATCAAACAAAACAAATTTCATCAAAATTGGATAAAAACTGTGGAAATGTATAAACAACATCCGACCACACACACACACACACACATTTTGAGAATTATAGATATAGATATATAAGGGGTAGGGGGAGACATAAACATAAAATTCAGTGATGGCTTCTGTTTATATCCTCTCTACATCATATAATAATGTGTTTGTTCTTCTGTTTATTAGTTTGCATGACCTTTACACCCTGTTAGTTCTTCCGTTTGTTAGTTTGCATGACTTTTACACCTCATAAATAATGGACTGTTCTATTTTGATTGCATGGAAAGTCATATCAGAGCCACTAGTTTGTTTAAGTGAAAATAGAAAGAAAGAAAGATATAAGTGTTTAACATCCCCTCCCAATACCTCATAAATAATGTACTAATTCCATTTTGATCACGTGAGAAGACAAAAGACATCAAAGATGCTACTTGGTTTCAGTGAGAAAATGAAAGGGAAGCTAGAAGTGTTTAACATCTGTTTCCGTGAATAGAAAAACTTCTCAATTTCAAATCTTTTTATTTGTACCTTTCTTACTTCTTAAAATAACAACCAACATTCATATTTATGATTGTTATTGCATTATTTTGTTAAAGTTGTTAAGCTCAAATATTTAACAATGGGATAGAGGAATTTCTATGAATATTTTATTGTCATAGTCCTTTGCCATCAGCTTATTCAATCATTAACGGAAGACTTAAGATTCATCAGAAAGCCATGAAATTTTCACAAGTTTAAATTAGTACATATAATTCCTTCAATGAGAACATTATAGCAATGTTTAACCTTTGTGCCCACAAAAAAATCGGTATGTTAAATGGACAGTTGACATTGCTATTACTGTATACTAAGTTGACTTTGGTAATGTTTATTTACAAGATTATAAAAATATGTGAATTGAGTACAATGCAATATTCATTATTTACCTTTTATAAAGAAATAAATTTGAAAAGAAATATTTTATTCAAAAATTTTTTAAAAATTACAAAATTATCAAAATGTTTAAATTGACTACAATTCAATATTTATTATTTTCCATTTTATAAATAACTATGAAAATGAGTTTTTTTATTCAATCTAATAAATAGTGTTTAACATCTTTGTTGTCAATTCTCAGGAATAAAGAAATTGCAAACATCAATTTTCATTTAATTCTAATAATTGTTTTTTAAAAACAATAAATATTAGCAAGAGAGTCAAAAGTGCATACAATAATATCAGTGTCAAAGGAATAACTGTTCTTTTTGACAAAACAATTTTTGCAGGCATCAAGGTTAAAAACTGTCAACTTTAGTCAGAAGTCATTTTAGATGATGAAAAATGTTACATAATTTTTTTCCACTTTGTCATTCATTTGCCTAATATTCTTTCTGATATATAGAAATTTGTATATCATGTTCTATCAACATCCATCTAATTATTTTACCTTATTTCTGATAATTAAGATGAGTGTAGCAATGTTAGATATTCCTTTACAGGAAGGTAAGAGTTAACTCACCTCAGTTTTCATGTAACTTAAGAATCAAATATATCTTCTCACTGAAAAGATGTTCTGGGGAGGAACAACCATTAAAGTATTAAAATCAATTTAACTATTTGTTTGTTAATCAAACATTGATGTCATACAAGCATATTAATGTTACACTTATCATCCTTCTTTTATATTTGTGTTACACATCGACGTAATCAATCGAAATTATGTTCATGATGCATGGTGTCAACCAGACTCCTCACAACACAAAAAACTTTTTGAAGAGTCTTTGCAGAGTAAATGATGGCAGTTTTCTAGAAGTCTACAATCTTGGTCTCAGTTCTCAATTCCAGTTTTCCTTAAGTGTTCTTTCAAGTTTCTAGGTGGTATTCCAAGTGCACCCATTACTACAGGAATTACTGAAACATTCATATAGCTTTTTCAACTCCCTAGCCAGGTATTTTTCACTCTTTTCCGTTTCTTTGGAGTCCACGCTTGCATGATTATTCTTCTTTCACCCTTAACGCCAGAAGAAGTCATTGAGGTGCTGATGTGCTGAGCTATTCATTATACTCCTCCATCTGTCATGGTTATATGCCAGAGCATGGGTCTCTGTGAATTGTTTCTTGGTGTGCTCATCTTGTAGTGTGTCTTGGCTGTTTTAACCTGGTGGAGCCAATCCCTCTCCAAGGTATCTTGCATGAGATGGAACAGAAAAGTCAATAATTTAAAACTCGCTACTCTCCTTATCTATAACAATATGGTCAGGTCTTCATGTTTCAATAACATGATCGGTCTGGATCAAGAAATCCCATAATATCTTGTGATCTGTCAGAACTGAAAAATCCTCTTCTTCTTTTGATTTGATGCTAGATACAATTACTTACCAAATCTTACACCTGAAACATAAAAGCTAAGAAGTTTTTTTTTTCCTTGGAAGCTACTGAAAGATTTCTTTCTAAGTATGTTACCAGTCCTCATTAATGTTATTATTTGATATCCTCTCTGATTTTTGAAGGTTTCAGCAGGATGATGATTGTCATAACTCAACTCTTACCCGCAGCTTAAAGGCACAACACTTTCCTCCTCAGCACATGAACAGTTCCAAGCAGTACTGCCACCTGCACACACCCAATGATGTCAAGTATCCCCTAGGCATCTTGCAAAACAGAAAGATTCCTTAAAATAGTCCTAAGTGTGCCAATCAAAAAAGGACAATTTGAGTTGCTGTTTGGTAGATTTTGGCAATTTACCCTGCCTATACCTATGTATTTTTGTCTGCTATGCTTTCATGATGTTCAAATCTGAATTAACTGCCTTGTTCATCAGGTGCCATTCATGGCTACTCTTGTGCTGAAATGTGATGTCAAGTCAAGATTCTTGTCAATCAAGATGGCTGTATCCCACATGAGCTTTACTTGCTCATTTTTGTCTACTTATATTAGTGAATGCTCATACTATTTTTCTGGCCCATAATTCTTACATAGTTCCCAATGAGTTACACATTTTCATTAGTTTTTGCACACAGACTGTACAAGGGTAAAATCATCTGTTCTTTCTATTGGATATTTGACCAAATTTGTTCTTAAAGTCTTTGCCCTTCACATTTAATAATCCTTTTGGTTTCTTTCTTTAAGAAACTATTTCCTAAACCATAAACTCTATGATTCTGGATCTACCATCTTGTGGGTTTCTTGTTCAAATGTCAATGCAAAGCTTTTTACTTCCATGCATTGACTTTCTTATCATAGACTACTTTCCATAATCTGCCAACCTTTCTGCCACCACAATGACTTTTTCATTCACTGCACCTTTTAACATTCAGTGCTGTTCTTTAAGTAATCATACAAGGACTTAAATTCTGATGTTTCACAATCTTCTACTCCTGTCAAACTCCTTCTGCTCTCTTTTTGGGGTAATCAGAGCAAAACCACATTACTTTTGGGATGTAAGAACCTGTTCATCATTATTATCTTCCTAATTTTCTAGGTACTCTTTGGTTATTAATGTTAGCTGCTGCTGCTGCTTCTTCTTCTTCTTCTTCTTCTTCTTCTGATAATGATGATGATGATGATGATGATGTTATATTCTGAGCTAATAGGAATATATACTTGAAAAACATGGTGGATAAAATAAGTAAAGATTTATTGTAAAAACCAGTACAATAAGAAATAAGGTAACAGTTATGCACATGATCATTGCAAGTCAATCCAGTAGTAAGTGCTACTATTGGAAGGTCGATAGTTCTTGCGTAAGTCTGAGTCATACTCAACAGATCCCAGCTAGACTACGTAATCTGTTGACTTACAGATACTTACAGGAAGTTACTACCTATAGTGTAGTTACTCATGGGGGTGACAGGTTATTCCATTACATCACCTACTCCCGAGCTGAAATTTTCCTCTAGAAGATATAGCTTTCTTATAGTTTCTCTTTTTCGGTTCTGGACTTAACTGCACTGTGGGTTTTCTTTTCCTTGTACTCTTTCGAGGTGAATAACATCTTGATACTATGATCAAAGCTGGTGTAGGAGATGTATCCATGCATTCTGGTATGTTAGTGGGTCGTGCTATTTCAAAACTGATATTTCGGCCACATTTAGTGATTGTGGGGGTTTTTATTACTAACAATATTTTCTTTAGTTTCTTGTAGATAGATTTGTATACACATTGTAAATAATCATTGGGGTAGTTTTTAGAATTGTTATGTTTTTCCCCTGCCCCCACAGACAATGAATTGTAAATATGGGAACTAGTTAGTATTTACATAGAGACAGTGAGGCATTATGGTGTTTGGAGTAAGAAAGGTACGTATGAATGTGGTGTTTTGGTGTATGGAATATTGTTCGTACGATTGGGTCAGTGATTCTGGCTAGCTAAGTTATAGTTAAGACAGAAGAAGACCATCCTTTCCCCAACCCCCATTAGGCCTTGTGCCACATTTCTGTATAGTACAGAATAAATATTGGTATTTCAAACATGTCGTACAGGACATCCATCGGAGTTTTGTCATCATCCTGTTGAACAATTTCAGAGTATCTTGGTCTTAAATGGTTTATGTGCCTTTTGCATAAACATCTTTTTCCTTTCACCATATAGATTAGTCTTCCAATTCTATTTGAAATAATTCCATCCTCCCAAAAACATTTTCCACCTTGGTAGTTCCTACAGAAAACTTTATCACCAGGCGTATACTTCTTTGCACAGAAATTCTCTTCGTTATAAATTTTCTTTTTTGGACAAGGCAACAATCTGTTGAATGTTGATCTTATCTTTCTTGCACATCAGTTCAGCATATTATTATTATTTTCTTTTGATTTGCTGTTTGACAATATCATTTGCTGAGTCCTTCACCTGAGAACTTATAGGTTTTATTTTCTAACAAAATTATTGGAAGAGTTTTTCTAAGTATATCATCAGTACTTACTAATGCAATTATTATTATTGAATAAAAGAGTAGCACACCAACAGAATGATACTAAAGTGCAAATATACAAAACCCAATATACCCATCATGACACCCAATCTGATAAGTGTATATCAGGCACATGCATCACAGTCAAATGTAAACAATATGGGGACAGGTTTTGATAACCATACCTTGCAGGTGGGACTTAATTAGAAATACTTTCAGTTCGTTCAGATTAAATGTTTTCTCAAGTATCTATTCCAAAGTTGCCTTGGCTGACTCATCATTAAAATAAAAAAAAACAAATTTCTCAACACCTGGCCATGATAATCTTCCACTACTCCTGCTCATGAACAGATATGAACAGCTTGACAGACCTTAGGGACATGCTCAGTTGGCTAAGTTCAGGCAACTGACATGCAAATTTGTGGCATATCTTAATTCATCATGACAAAACATGTACATGTTTATTATTATTATTATTATTATTATTATTATTATTATTATTATTATTCTCTTCTTCCTCCTCCTTTAAATTAATTATCAAATAATCCTCTTTATATTTTTAAGTTGTCTCACACAGCCTTTGAACCCAGTATATATATAAGGAGAGAGGGGCACCCTGAGGCAGTGTAGTGGTTAGCAAGCTTGTCTTGCTAGACCAATTACAACTGAGTTCGATCCTCACTGGGTGCTCCATACTTTTGGCCTTGTGCCACATCTAAGCTACACCTGGAAAATCACTATATATAAGGAGAAGGATAAAAATATTTATGTATATGAATCAAACAATAGCAAAACAATTCTAATAAAAAATACATAAGTGATTTTAAAATATTAGAATGCAAAATATATATACATTTAAATAATTTTGTTTCAGCAATTTACATTTAATATAAATCTTAATATATTTAAATTTATATTTAAAAATATCAATTTTTAAATATAAAAGCTTCATTTAAAAAAATTCTGATTGATTTCTTTATGTTTCACAATAGACTTTTTCAGCTTCACTTAGTTCCAAAATTATAACGGAGATCAGTTTTTATATATATGTTTATATATATATATATGAGCAAATATCAACATTATTTGATTTAGTATCTGTTTCCTCTCTCTTTACACACACACACACACACACACACACACATATATATATATATATATATAGATGTAAAGTTGGGTATATGAATACTAACAGAAATGGAAAGTAGGTGAGAAAGATAGTGAGAAGAAGTAAAGTGAGAGAAAGATAGTGGGAGGAAGTAAAGTGGGAGAAAGATAGTGAGAGGAAGTAAAGTGAGAAAAAGATAATGAGAGGAAGTAAAGTGGGAGAACGATAGTGGGAAGAAGTAAAGTGGGAGAAAGATAGTGGGAGGAAGTAAATTGGGAGAAATATAATGGGAGGAAGTAAAGTGAGAGAAAGATAGTGGGAGGAAGTAAAGTGGGAGAAAGATAGTGGGAGGAAGTAAAGTGGGAGAACGATAGTGGGAGAAAGATAGTGGGAGGAAGTAAAGTGGGAGAAATATAATGGGAGGAAGTAAATTGAGAGAAAGATAGTGGGAGAAAGATAGTGGGAGGAAGTAAAGTAGGAGAAAGATAGTGGGAGCAACTAAAGTGAGAGAAAGATAGTAGGAGGAAGTAAAGTGGGAGAAAGATAGTGGGAGGAACTAAAGTGGGAGAAAGATAGTGGGAGGGAGTAAAGTAGGAGAAAGATAGTGGGAGGAAGTAAAATTGGAGAAAGTAAAGTGAGAGAAAGATAGTGGGAGGAAGTAAAGTGGGAGGAAGTAAAGTGAGAGAAAGATAGTGGGAGGAAGTAAAGTGGGAGGAAGTAAAGTGAGAGAAAGATAGTGGGAGGAAGTAAAGTACTGATGCAAAGAGGTTTAGAAAGAAAAAAGAGAAAGTGAAAAGTAAAACAAATGAGAAACAAAAATAGAGAATGCAAGAAAGAGAAGTAGAAAGTAAGACAGAGATAAAAATGAATGGCACACAGAACAAAAGTTAGGAGTGAAAAGTAAAAGAAATATGGAGAAGGAAAAACTTAGAGACAGAAAGATAGAAAAAAAGAGAGACACTGAAAAACTTGGAAAGTGTTTAAAGAAATAGACAGAAGTTCACACACTGAGAAGAGAAGAATGGAAAAAGCATATAAGAAATAAAACATGGGACTGAGAGAGTTAAAAAGAGAAAAAGCAAAAAAAGAGAGATGGAAAGAGATTGAAAAGAAAACACTGAGACATAGATGAAATGAGAGTGAGAAAGTGAGAAAAACGAAAAACACTTTTTCTCAGTTACAATGTAACACTTCTCAGTTAACCCTCTTGCTTTGGAAGAGAGGAACAGACGAAAAGAGGTAGAAAATGAAAGAGATAGACGGAGAGTGATAGAGAGAGTACAAAAAATGCTTTTAGTGGCCTTCTAAAATGACTATGATGTTAATAAGTGCTACTAATCTTTCATTCATGCCAAGTCTTTCATCAGTGAGGCCTTCTGGTCCTAACAGCTATGATTAGCATTACTACCACTTCTACTGCTACTACTACTACTACTACTACTACTCATAAAACAAATTATTAATAATAATAATAATGGCACTGATCTCAGGAATTGCACTTTGTCCTCCCACTACGTTTCCCCATCTCTCCTGAAGTTCAGCTTCTGTTCGCACTGTCCATTTATTTAGTTGAGCAATTTTCTCACCCTGAATTTTTCACTTTGATTTTGGAGTTTCTCACTTGCCAGATGAAAATAGCATTTGAGAAGAAGGAGGAACCCACACACACATGGATGAAAATAATCTTATATACTGATGCAGAAACGCATAAGCCAATACAGAAGTACATATTTATTTGCAGCTGAGTCCCCATAGAAAAATGCACACACAATACTTAATTGAGAGCAGTACAAAGGTCAAGGAGGAAATCCGAGAGAAAGATTGTATAGTGCCAGTCTCACAAATAAAGAAGACTTACCTGCCTTCAGAAAAATTCAACCTTCAGAACTGCTTGTTTGCTGATGTAATGGAATAATCTGTCACCCCCATGAGTGATTACATGATCAGTAGTAACTACCTATAAGTATCCATAAGTCAACGGACTACTGAGACTAGATGGGATCTGTTGAGTACAACTCAGACTTACGCAAGAACTACTGACCTTCCAATAGTAGCACTCACTACTGGATTGACTTGCGATGATCATGTGCATAACTGTTACCTTATTTCTTATTGTACTGATTTTTACAATAAACCTTTACTTATTTTATCCACCATGTTTTTCAAGTATATATTCCTATTAGCTCAGAATATAACATAATAATAATAATAATAATAATAATAAGGACCTAACATTTATAACCAAAGAGTACCTAGAAAATTAGGAAGATAATAATGATGAACAGGTTCTTACATCCCAAAAGTAATGTGGTTTTGCTCTGATTACCCCAAAAGAGAGCAGAAGAAGTTTGACAGGAGTAGAAGATTGTGAAACATCAGAATTTAAGTCCTTGTATGATTACTTAAAGAACAGCACTGGATGTTAAAAGTTGCACTGAATGAAAAAGTCATTGTGGTGGCAGAAAGGTTGGCAGATTATGGAAAGTAGTCTATGATAAGAAAGTCAATGCATGGAAGTAAAAAGCTTTGCATTGACATTTGAACAAGAAACGGCTTGTGTGAATGGATGGCAAAATGGTGGGTGGAAGCCTTAGCAAAGGAGAAAAAACTGATAAGAGCTACATGAGATGTGATGTCGTGGAGAGCTATGATTGCCAGTGTCGTAAAGAGATGCGGCACATAGAAGAAGATAAACCAGTTCTAGCATGTAGACAAGCATGTATATATAAATCATGACATATACAGGGTGCGGCAGAAATACCTCCCACATAATGGTAAGAGATTTGTGGCATGGTGTCTTCAGCTAGCTGATGTCTTACCATTATGTGGGAGGTATTTCTTGGAGCTATATGTTGTAGGTATTTCTGCAACATCATGTATAACTGCTATTACAGTAGAGGGTATTTAAAAAGAACAATTAATGGTGAGGAAATCGTCCAACTTCTTTTTCTCTATGGCAGTGAATGTTGGACGATTTCCTCAAAGATGAAGAACAGGCTCAAGGCGATGAAGATGTGGTTCTACCAAAGAATGCTAAGGATATCGTGGACTGAGCATGTGAGCAACGATGAGGTCTTAGAGAGGTTACAAACAAGGAGAAGGCTTATACTTAACATCAGGAAGAGGCAGCTGAAGTTTCTGGGACACATAATGAGGAAGGAGGGCCTGAAGAATCTGATACTCACAGGTTGAATAGAGGGAAAGAGAGACAATGGAAAGCAGCATGTGACATATCTGATGAGCTTGAGCAGGTGGATGACAGAATGTGGTCCCGGGGGAGGAGCATAGGGAAGGAGCTTGCTGAGTGCTGCAAGGAATAGAGGGAGGTGGTGGAGAGCCATGATTGTCTATGTCCTGAAAGGATATGGCACATAAAAAAAAAAAGAAGTTTAATGGTGAAGTACTTCGAAGAGGGAGATTATCTTTTATTATAAATTTATGTAAGACTAAATTTTATCTCTGTGCCCCCACTTTACATCATTAGAACGAAACAGCCATAACCATACTGCTCAGCCTCCCCATGAGATTATGAGAGATACCACGTGAGAAAGATTTAAGGGAAATAGGAACTACAAAGAAACTACTGATATTAATCAGAAAGAGAGAGATGAAACTTTTGGAAAACATAATGAGGAAAGAAGGCTTGGAGAATTTAGCACTCTCAGGGCATATGGAAGACAGAAAAAATCAAGGAAAAACAATGACTTGACAAGTTTACAAAATTAGATAGCAAAAAGAAGAAGAACAAAGACAAAAGGGGATGGTAAAGAGGCAAGAGTTACTTCGAGGAACAAAAGAAAGATTTTTGACCAACCATGTACTGAAAGGAATGGACGTAGTACAGAGAGAGATAGAGAGAGAGATAGATAGATTTGTATGTACTTTGTCAGCAATTCTTCATTAATACATGTTTAATTAAAGCCCACAGACAAGTAATGTTTCTTTTCATTGTTTACTTAATATTTCCATAATATTGGGGGACAGATTGCTAAGAGAAAGTGGAAATAAAAAAAAAAGATCCTGGCAAGCAGTCAACCATGAAAATGCAGATTTTTTGTATGAATTATCTGATTGGACAAAACTAACTAGCTGGAATTAAAAAAAAAACGGCTAGATAAAATTAAAACCCCTTTCTCTTGTCTTGTGAATGTTTTTTTTTTCTTTGAGTTCGATATTATTCAATGGAAATTACTATTATTCTTATGTTCTGTTGAAGCCCGGTGTTACTTGTTAGAAATTAATTCATGTACTTCAGCTCTGAATTATTTTCCCTTTCTGCACCATAACAATATAAGTGAATGTAAGTCAATAAATAGTGTGTATAAGTTTTGATCATGCATCTTTGGCTACTTGTTTAGCCACAATCAAGATCAAAGACCTTAAAACACAAAGTCCTTGTTGGCTTTTGAAACATTTTGATGATTATTCATATCCTCTTCACTTGCCAATGGCAAGATGAAAACAATTTACAAGGAAATAAATGAGTAATTCAATGACAAAATGGGAAAAAAATTGTTTTTGCCCCACGAAGGAACTCCTTGAGACTAATAATGGGTTTACTGATGTAGTCATCTATCTATCTATCTATCTATCTGTTTGTCTATCTAACTATAAATGCACACATACAAAAATGGGATTGGTCAATTAGATAGTTGCATATTTCCTATCAACAATAGTAATCAGTTTTTGAGCCAAGGTACAAGTCAAGTTATGCTTATAAGCAATTTCTGAAGGTAGAATTGTTTTGAGGGCAGGTAAGCCTTCTTTAATTTTGAGACTGGCACTACACAATCTTTCTCTCTGATTTCCACCTTGACCTTTGTACTACACTCAATCTCTCCTTCTCTCTCTCTCTCTCTCTCTCTATATATATATATATATATATATATATATGCCAAAGAAGTCAAAAGGTATCAGTAAAACAACACAAAGCTTGCCACGTGACCAAAGAAAACAACCTAATAAAAAGAAAAAGAGAAACCAGTAATCAATAAAACCAATAGAAAAATGGATAAAAGAAAAAGGGAAAAGTAAATGTAAACTAAGAAGAAAAGACAAAAAGACAGACCCCTACCTAAACAGAAATATACAGTGCTTTATTTCTAAATTACCAAGGCACAGCAAGCATGCTTCCCAGCATCATGGATCAGAAAGAGACAAAGTTCAGACTACTACTTAAGTTTTGCTAGTATATATATATATATATATATATATGAACTACAACAAACACTGGTTACAATTTTACATTAAAATTGCTAAATTTTTATATGTGCAGTAATTAGTGGAAAGTGCTCAATATGCGTGATAAACCTAACATATGCAGTTGCATGCAACCGCACATATGTATATATAGGGTGACCCCAAAAAATGGGAATTTTTGAAGTGCATATGGCCACACTGTGAGACAGTGACCTTGAGCAAGTAAACATTTTGCCATTTTAGTAACGAGAATGAAATTCACAGTATCCCAGCTGAGATGTTGCAGCAGTCAATGAGGAATCTCAACAGCAGATTTCAAGAATGCATTCATACAGGAGGACGCCATCTACAGGACGTAATTTTAAAAACTCAAAATTCCATCATTGTTTCTTAAATGGCATGTTTTAAGGTTTCAATTACTATGAATTAAATATTTTTCTTCCATCACTCTTGGTTTTATTGGATTGTTAAAAAGTTCCCGTTTTTTTGGGGTCACCCTATATATGCATGTGTGAGTGTGTGAGAGAGAGAGACTGACTGAAACATATTACATAGGATGTTTTCCCCATTTTGTCATTCATTTATCTACTATTTGTCTGATATATAAATGTGTATATCATATCTGCTAATAAATATAAATGTTTAAACGAAATGAAATTATTCTGAAGATGCTGATAACGAAGATCAACATATCAACAAAACTTAACCTTATTTACTTTTTCGTGACTTTTAAATTTCAAGATGAAGAATTATTATACACTTATTTGCTTAAAATTATATTTCCTTCTTGGTTATTATTGGCACAGTATTTTGGCAGATATAATTTGGGGCCTTCTTCATGTGTATGTCATAGATGGATTGAAATTCCTGGGAATTGTCAACAACAGCAGACACCTGAAAAAGGCCAAAGAGTGTAATGGCTGAAGCACAATGAAAACAATAAAGATGAAGATACTAATCCAACCAAATCAGTGTATAATAATTATAATATTTTGTACTTTAAAATTATATGACCAGTACCAACAATATTCATTTAAAAAGGAAGGGACATGTAAAATTTAGAAGGATGTTTTTGTGTGGGCTAGTGTAATTTTTCATAGTGGGCTAGTGTAGTTGACTATTAGTATCAAGCAGTGACTAGTGGGCTATAGTTGACTATTAGTATTGAGCAGTGAGTTCAATCCACAATGGATACTTGATACTTGTGGGCTTGTGCAAAACTAAGATAATCATAATATATAACAACATGTAAAATGTTGAAGGAAAACTCAATTACTTCATTGTATTTATATTTTCCAGAATTAGTTATTTGTGAAAACAGAGTTTAGTTTTAGTCACGTGGGTATTCAATTTACCCTTTCAGTTACTCATTACACACACATCTACCTATCTCTACCTTAATATATATATATATATATATATATATATATATATATATATATATATATATATTATATATACTGTTATATATATACACATGTTAACAAGAACAAAGCTGCTCACAGGCACACCTGTGAATCCTACACAACATAGGAAGTGTGTGTGTGTTTGTATGTATGTATATGTGTGTGTGTGTGTGTGTGTATATGTGTACATATGCATGTACTAATTCCTTATAATAAGATAGTATGTATGTATGGAGAGGGAATATACGTATGCATATGCATGCTGACAATAACACAAAAAATGGCAATAGATCTAAGAACACACAGGTATCATTAAAAGATAAGAATATAGATATCTTCCTCACCCTCACTTGGACCAGTCTTAATTGTTTTATTTCCCTTCACACAGAACTTTTTCACTGCCAAATCAAGGAAGACATTTGGGTCACTAACACACAAAAAGAGAATGTCTAATATCAAGAATATTTAACATCAAAAAACATAAGAAAAATTAATTCCTTTTAATAATATGTGGAAATACCACTCTTTGTCTGATGCAGATCACGAGACTGGAAACTTGTGTAGCAAAATTATGGAAAATAAAGCATAATATTTTTTTTTTTAAATCCACATTACAACCAAAAACATTTGCAGTTTCTCTCTTCTTTTTAATATACACACTTTTCTCTCGTTGGAACTACTATAACCTCTTCCCCTTATATATATATATATATATATATATATATATATATATATATATATATATATATATATATCTGAATAATGTTTCTCTTTTGTATTATTCTTTCACACTCAGTAACCCTTTGTTAGTTGCTTTACTACCTTGCATGGAGTGATATGATTAAAAACAAAATGCACCCAATGTCATACTTGAATAACTATACTACAGCAGGCATGCATACCTATGTTTATAAGAAATTATCTTATGTATTTATATTTGCATAGACACAAAAATTGACCTATATGTATCTTTATATGCATAACAAGGCACAATTTACACACACTAACTTGCACAAACACACACAATATGTACATAGATGATTGATGGCTGTTTAAAACCATCACTCAGGTTTGTTGATATATTCTATCTGTGGGCAGGTCTATGACGGCTTTTCAACCCAGCCAGGAGCCTATACACTTTGGCACAGACAAGACATTCAAGGAACCTTTCTGGCATATGAAGAGTTCTCACAAGTAAAACACAGTCACCCCTCCCTTTGTGACAATGCTTGTGGCTTTTGAGTTCAGATCTTGAGTGGGGTTCACTCTGCCACAAGCCATACAAGTAAGTTCCCTCTGATTGCTCTCCTCTGCAGGAAGAGTGACTTCCTACCCTTTAAATGCTGGTCATTTTGCCAGCTCCATCTTTATCTTCCTGTAAAATTATTTATTTTTATGTATAAACAAGTGAACAGCCTCATCAAATTATTCCTGTTTGTTTATAATTAGACAATAAATAAATAATTTACTTTGGACAACTCATCTTGTGATAAAAATGAAGAAGTGTCTCATTTACCACTACTGCTGGGTAGTGAATTTGAACTTCTTTAAATCCTTCATACTTGTGGCTGAGTATCTATCTATCTATCACTGTTAAATATCTATCTATCTATCAGTGTTAAATATCTATCTATCTATCACTGTTAAATATCTATCTATCACTGTTAAATATCTATCTATCTATCTATCACTGTTAAATATCTATCTATCTATCGATCTATCTATCACTGTTATCTATCTATCTATCACTGTTAAATATCTATCTATCTATCTATCTATCATGAAATGGACTAAGTCCAACAATTATTTTAATATATTTTCTGTTTATACATTATTTTTATGAATACAAATATTTAAGTAAATGCTCTGTTTATAATAAACAGTATTAACGACATTTACCAGCCTAAATCTCTGAGAAATTTCATAGAAAATATATGTCCTCTGACAGGAATCAAACCTGTATCCTACACAGAACTGTCATATAGCCTGACATGCTGTACCATTAAGCTACAGAGGAAGCATCTGGGTAGCAAAGTTAAATTACTGTTTTTAAACAACAAATTTCCCATGATTCCTGTTGGGGGACACATATATTTCTCAGACATTCAGGCCAGTAAATGTAGGTAATACTGTTTATTATAAACAGAGAATTTACTTAAATATTTGTAGCTATAAAAATAACATATAAACAGAAAATATATTAAAATATATATATATATATATATATAATCACTTTGAACATTCTTTTTGTGGATATTTGTATTTGAATAGATGCTCCATTTATTTATTAAACAGTATATTTATTAATTTATCTATCAGCCTACTGGCCTGAATGTTCAAGAAATCTTATTAAAGAAAAATTTGTGCTCTCTGGCAGAATTCAAACCTGCATCTCTCTGAGTAGAAAGAGCTACCATTAGACCTGGCTTGCTATAACCAACAGAGAACCAGTCAATCAAGCAAGGCCAAACTTGTGCCTTTAAGTGAAATTTTTCTTGTCATAGATCTCCTGAAATAAATATACTGTTTAATAAATGACATTTAAATTTCTAAAAAAATCTGTCAGATCAATAAAAATCCATTACTTTCTTTAGAAAAACTGCTTTGTTGAACTTTGGATATGAAACTGTGCAAATATAAAAAATTTCCAGAGATCTATGATGAGCGAAGTTTTGGTTTAAGGCATAATTATGGCCTTGCCAGATTGACTGGTTCTCTGTTCTTGGTGAGAACATGTCGGGTCTAACAGTAGCTCCCTCTGACCAGAGGGACACAGGTTTAAATCCTCCTGGAAAGTGCAAATTTTTGTTTAATAAGTATTCTCAAACATTCAGGCTGGTAAATGAAAAAAAAATATATATATATACTGTTTAATAAATAAACAGAATGTCTACTCAAATATGAGTATCAAGTAAAAATAATGTTTAAAGTGATAAAAAATCTGTCAGATTAATAAAAATTCATTACTTTCTTTAGAAAAATAAGGTTGAGTCATAAGTAATTCCTGTTTTGGGCAATTAGTTGTAACAACAAACGTGTCATCCTAACTACTCATCATCCGACATATTCACCTGACCTTGATCAATTATTACTTTTTCAATTAATGTTATACTCACACCATTTTGGCTGCTGTACTCTCTGGTGTTCTTCAGGTGTCTCTCATCATACTCAGCAACTGTCTTGGAATTTAAAACCAAACCCTTTATTCATTTCATTGATACAAATTGTTCTCATTCTGCTTTACATGCTAAGGAGATATTTTAAATTAGATAATCCTAATCAAACTAATTCACCGTAGCTATATTTTTCCCTTGTCCAAGAGTATGTGACTTTTCAATACTTTTTTTTTTTTTTTTTTTTTATAAGCTTATCACCCCAAGCAAGGCTGGAAGCCACTAGCACGCAAGGGGTTACAGAAGGTTTGGAGGAAGAGCAGATAGGAGTGGTAAAGGAGAGGATGTGGAGAAAGATAGTGGATCGATCAAGGCAAGGGGGTTACAGAAGATTTGGAGCGAGAGCAGATAGGAATGAAAGGTGAAAGGATGTGGAGAAGGGAAGTGGATAGATCAAGGCAACTGGAGATGTCGATTGACATTACACTTAAATAGTTGGAGATTATATTTGTCAGGGAAACAGGAATAAGGAAGGCAGTTCCACAGGCGAGATGTGCGAGACATGAAGCTATTGGAGTAGAAGAGACGTCTACATCTAACAGTTTCAACGGTGAAGGGGTGGGAACGGGATGCCAGCCTCGTAGGACATTTAAATTAACAAGGCCTGGGAACCAGCGAAAGCAGCTCATCGGAGCAATTACCATGAAAATATTTGTAAAAAAGACAGAGTGAGGCAACGGCGCGTCTGTGAGAGAGTGACTGCAGCCAAGATGACAGATCAGGGCCAATTACATTGCATATCCGTCTCTGGATCTTATCAAGAACCCTGAGGCAAACAGACCAAAGCCAGAGATTGAACATACTGAAACATATCCTTATTGATTAAAGCATTTGATAAAATATCTCTTGTCCCGTGACAGTCATGCTTTGAATCCCTGGGTGCTGAAAAATCATATACTCTGGTTGAATGGAAGAAACAAACAAGAAACATAAAAGCGAATAAGACAGGTGATATCAACTGATATTTTCCAACTGCCAGAACATAACATCCCTGTGCGTCTTTTCCAAATATTTTCACACTAATTGTTCTGATGAGCTTTTCTCTTTCATACCTTGACTTCACAAATTTAAGTGCAGTACTAGATTGGCAGCTAGGTCTCATAATTTTCAGCAATACTAATAAATCTCTTTTATTTTTGCTTTCACAAATCAGTGAAAAAAACATTGGCACTGGAGATGATAAATAATGTGCTGCCACAAAAAAGCAAGTAAATAAATCATATGTATAATGTATTAGGTTGAGTCATAAGTAATTTCAATTTGTGGCAAACAATTGACAAATGCATCATCCTAACTATTAATCATACATGTCAGTTAAGAATAAATTTTGAGTACACTAAGGAACTTAGTGTTTGTACAGCAGTGGCAGTATACACAGTGGATTAATGGAAAAATGTTGTTCTCCTCCATAACAACACAACACCACATACTGCAAGAATAAAACAGGACAGAAATTTGGATCTTGGTTGGTCAGTTCTATCCCATCCAACATATTCACCTGACCTTGCACCAATCGATTATTACTTTTTCAATTGCTGTTATACTCACACCATTTTGGCTGTTGTACTCTCTGGTGTTCTTCAGGTGTCTCTCATCATACTCAATAAACTTCTTGGAATTTAAAACCAAACCCTTTATTCATTTCATTTATACAAATTGTTCTCATTCTGCTTTACATGCTTAGGAGATATTTGAAATTAGATAATCCTAATCAAACTAATTCAACATAACTGTATTTTTCCCTTGTCCAAGAGTATGTGACTTTTCAATACTACCAAAGCCAGAGATTGAACATACTGAAACATATCCTTATTGATTAAAACATTTGATAAAATATTTCTTGTTCCATGACAGTCATGATTTCAATCCCTTGATGCTGAAAAACCATATACTCTGATTGAATGGAAGAAACAGACAAGAAACATAACAGGGAATAAGACAGGTGATATCAAATGATATTTTCCAACTGCCATAACATAACATCCATGTACCTCTTTTTGCCATTTCGGTTTGTGGCAAACAATTGACAAATACATCATCCTAAATATTAATCATATGTGGCAATTAAGAATAAATTTTGAGCACACTAAGATACCTTAGTTTTGCACAGCAGTGGCAGCATACACAGTGGATTAAAGGAAAAATGTTTTTCTTCTCTTTAACAATATTATACTATATACAGCAAGAATAAAACAGGACAGAAATTTGGAACTTGATTGGTCAGTTCTATCCCATCCAACATATTCACCTGATCATGCACCAACCAATTATTACCTTTTCCGACTGCTGCAAAATGCTTTGATAGGGAAAACTTTCTCTAATGAAAACCAGACTCTAGAGTTTGTCAAAAACTTTTACATATCAAAACCTGCAAAATTTTAATCAAAAGGTATTCAGGAGCTTCCTGATAAGTGACAAGTCACTGTGAATAATGATGAATATATAATTGAATAAAATGTAATTGTAGTTTATTTTTTGAAGAAAAAAAACTTGATGAACAAAAACGGAAATTATTTATGACTCAATCTAATATAGGTGTATGTATTTGTGTGTGTGTATTTAACAACTAGAAAAAAAAAACAAGACACACCATTAGCTCACATTTCAAGGTGCTTTTGTTTTCTTTCAATTTGAAAGAAAGCAAAAGCAGGTAAGATACACCAAGCTAATGTGTGATGCCAGGATATCCAAAAACAGCTATGAAACGACACATGTCGCTAGATGAATTTCATTAATTCACAAACAAATTCTTTGGTACTGGCTTCTAAAAGCTGAGACTACTTGTAAAATATTTTTTTTTTAAATTAGGCTGATAATTGAGAAACATTGTTAGAATCAAAGAAAAAAATAAATACATCATAAACAAAGAATTTTGTGATTCTTTAAACAAAATTGCATGAATAGGAAGTTGTTGCCCAAATATATACTCTCTCTCTCTGCTCCTCTCTCTCACTTATATATAAATATATGGTCTGAAGATTGCATTCAAGCCTGAAACAGACGGTCACCACTCAGTGTTAACCTCAGTGTCTACTTTTATATTTACATGCACTCTATCCTTGATATTAAGGATTTTAGTCATAACTATAGCATACGCTAAAATCATATATATATATATATATATATATATATATATATATATATATATATGTATGTATACAGTAGCAGCCATAATATAAGGAATGGAAACAACAAAGACATAAATATGTGTATTAATTAAAAAGTAATGCATGATTAGCAATGAGAGTTTTACCGAATAAAGATTAGGGTATAATGCATAAATATTATACAAAGTTACAAAAATTTACATAATAGTTTTTTTAAAATGAAGATTAAATGGAACAAAAGAAATAAGCTACTGGACAAAAGGAACGATGTTAATAATTTGCATAAACTTTTAATTTACATTGTTAAAAAACTCGATGGAGCTTTTCAACAATGAGTAAAAGTTCATTTATCATTAAGACTTTATTTTTAAGCAATATGGCAAATTCTACACGCAAAACGCTCTCTTTTGAAGAAAAAAAACCCATTATCACTATCAGGAAAAATGTCAATTTCACAAATTTCTGATATTGTTCATAGGTCTAAAAGTGTCGTTCATCATGTAATTAGCAGGTATAAAACCGATAAAGCGTTAGATGCAAAACCAAAAAGCGGCAGACCTCCAAAAACATCGCAAAGAGAAGATCAAAGAATTGTTAGAATATCTACAAAAAAACATTTTAAAACTGCTACATTAATTGCCTGTAAATTTAATGAAGAGACAGATAATAAGATCTCAAGGAAAACGGTTGCTCGCAGGTTAAAAAATGCAGGATTGCACGCCCATATTCCAGCTTTGAAGCCTCTCATTTCAAAGCAAAACCAAAGGGCACGCCTGGAGTATGCGAGAGAACATGTTGTTTGGACTGACGCACAATGGGATACAGTTCATTTCAGTGACGAGTCCAAGTTTACTATATTTGATTTTGAGGGCAAAACTTACGTACGCTGTAGAACAGGTGAAAGACTGTCTTCTCAATGTGTCAAGAAAACCGTTAAGTTTGGTGGTGGCAGTGTGATGGTGTGGGGAATGATTTCACCTGCAGGAGTTGGCCCTATCATCTGCGTACATGGCAATATCAATGCTGAGATTTACAAAAGGCTTCTTCAGCAGCATGTGGTACCAAGATTACACCATAATCTTTATGAATCTCCTATTTTCATGCAGGACGATGCACCTTGCCACAAGGCTCAGAAGGTTATGACTTTATTTGAAGCAGAAGGAATCTCCCTAATGAAGTGGCCAGCCCAGAGTCCTGACCTGAATCCAATAGT
>OZ038479.1:83911057-83918557 GCA_964036315.1 Acanthosepion esculentum | reverse complement strand
TTAACTTCGAACAGACTTATAATTTTTTCTGCCTACAATTCTAGTTCAAAATATTGCTTCATCTCAAAGTTGTCTTTTATTTTATGTTTGTTGACTATTTCCACGAAGGATCCAGTCACTAGCCCAGCCATCAAGTCCATCCATTGGTCTATATTTATCACTAAAAATTATTGTTGAGATATCAGTTTTCATGTATTTCTTTACCTAATTTACGTTTTAGTGATGTTAACTTAAATGTGGCCGAGTGTTTTTTTCATGTATTTAGCCAGTATTCTTAATATGCTGCCTCTTTTCTATCTGTCTATGTTTGCAACAAGTTTCTTCAAAGAGCCAAGTGAAATACAACAAAAAATTTATTTGGCTGATTTTATGATGTGTCAACTCTTGTTGAGTTATTAGATGGCAGACTGTGATTTATTAGATAGTTAGAAAGGCTATTCTGGTTGACTATTAGTACTGAGTTGAACTCAGTACTAAAAGTCAGCCAGAATAGCCCTGCTAACCATTATGCATGCCAGTCCCTTATAAAGTTCTTTCATTCTCATTCACTCCTAGTAGCCCTTTGCAACTTAGTGTCATTATTACCTTGCTTGGGGTGAATTGATTAAAAAAAATATAATAATACAAGAAATTATTTATTTGGTGTATTTATTTTTTATTATTATTTAATCCTATAAGGTACCTCAGCACGGGGTAATGGTTAATGAGTCTAGGCTGGTTGATAAATTCTACTGATAAGTGAGTTTGGTCCCGTCAAGTTGTCCCATAAAAAATTCAACATTAAATAGCATAAGTATTGATATATTATAAAATCAAGCAAGTAACCAGTTTAATCCTACTAATAATACTTTTTCTTTATTACATTTTAATTATATTATAAGTATATTAAGTCAGACTTAAAAAATTGTTTAATACATACAAATATTATATATTGATATAAATATTCTTATGCATAAAAACGCATTGATTTTACTAAAAAAAAAATCAGCTATTTTTGTTTCTTAATCTGAATCTTGCAAAATCTTTGAGCAAAATTAAAAGTTTACTGTATAGCTTATTTTGTTCAGTATCAGAGGGAATGCTACCCCCTCCTCATCATCGTATCACCCATACATTAGACTCAGTATGTTATTTGTTTTGTTTTTTATTTCTTATTTTATATGATATACTTGGCTTAGTTTGACACAAAGACATATATATATATATATATATATATATATATATATATATATATATATATGGGGAACCAAGCAAAGATTAGACTGCTTTTAAAGTAGTTCTAATCTGTTTGCTATTTATTGCACTGCAGTGAATGCCCTTATTTAGTAAGCTTTGTCTACCACAAGTTCACAAATGTACAGCACCCATCACGGATTGAACTCACAACAGAAGCATTGGGATGTGAGAGCTTCTTAACCATTGCTCCATGGTTATGTGGTTATGAACCTTGGCTTAACTATTTATCAATGAGAATGAGCCTTAATGTCCTCTTTAATGAGCAAATAAATGAACACAATACTGAAATCCACAATGGACTGGTCAGTTAATGTCTGCTACTTTTGACATTGCCGAACTTAATTGGTCAACTTGTAAAAAAAAAATAAGGAAAAGTTTTTTTTTATTCATTTTTTAATATTAATTTTTGCAGATTAGCATTTAGAAATTCTTCTAGGCACAACATTTGTTAGAATTGAAAAATGTCCCTAATAAAATTACAGTGTCAGATGTTCTTTATTTTTTACAAACTGACCAGTTTATCATGGTAGTCATCTATTTTCTTTCAGTATTCTTAGTTGTGGCAACAATAAAAGCAACAATAACTTTTGATACATTTACACTGCTAGGCTTGTCTTTTGAACAGGAGTAGAGGTTTATCCCTTGTCTCCTGCTTAGGATTGGGTTTCTGGTTCCTTCTAAAGTCTTTTCATTCTCTTTCTCTCCTTGTAGCCCCTTGTGCCTTAGTGGCATTATCACCTTGCTTGAAGTGAATTGATTAAAATAAAATCTGTGGATGACATCTTGCTGACAGCAGACTCAGAAGGAAAACTCTTAGATATAATAGTAAAGAAAAGCAAGAAGAAAGGACTATCTATCAACTGTAAGACATAATGCATGGTTGTCAACACAATAAGTATCCAATAGTGTGAGTTATCAATTGGGGACATCAAATTTAAGCCAGTATAGAAATTCAACTGTCTGGATAGTGTAGTAACAGATGTCAGAAAATGAGATATAAAAATGCAAAGGTGCATAAGAAAAACAAAAGATGCCTTTCAGAAACTAAGCAAAGGATATAGTCCTTAAAGGGATCAATGCCGTGTGTATTTGCAAGGTATGTATTGTAGTGCTCAATAAAACTGTATATGTTTTTTTCTTTGTTTTAAAAGCTGCTGCACTCATTGCATTCATCATTTCACTCTCCAAACAACACAATTTACAATGATTTTGTTTGTGTTCTATTATTGACAGGTGAGTGCTCAAGAGGCAGCAGTGCCACCTGTTGGTGAAAAAGATGAAAAGTGCACACTTATGGCAACTGACTACTTCTCAGCCCTGTCCCCTCATACCGATAGTGGGCATGGCTGGAGTTTGGGCGACACTGGACTGGGTGAGGAGGTGCCAGGTATGTCATAAGGGGTTATGATATATACATACACATGGATGGGGAAAAAGATATATAAATTTTTATATTTCACCTTTCTTGGCAGATCTTCTATTATCACAATGTCGAAAAGTTAAGAAAACTGATGCAAACATAAACAAAAAGAAACTAAATAAAATTGGCTACCCAAACACATTAAAAAAAGTCGATATTTAAAAGTTAAAAATTTCAGTGTCCCCTCTCCTTTGTGCGCATGTGTATTCACATGAATACATTTTAGTTTGATTAAGTCCTAAGAAACAAACCGCATGAAAAATATTTTCCACTTTGTTATTGATTTTCGTATTATACATGAATATAATTTCCTATTATACAATTACTGTAATATAATTACTAATATAATATAATATAATTAAATAATATAAATACTTTCATTATGTAAATATTTCTTATTAAACAAATGGTAGCAATTTTAGGAACCAAAAAATTCATTAGGAAGAAATATTTTTTCAAAATTATGACGAGTAGCTTTTTTTAAATAATTTTGACCCAGGCGCTATGATGCAAGGGGTTACTGAGTGTGAGAGGATATAAGAAAAATAAGACTTTATTAAGGACAGAGAACAGTAAAAGAACAGGAATTAAGAAGACAGAGGATAATGATTGACACTGCATTTAAATTTTTGAAGATCAAAGTTAACTGGAAATCAAGAAACTGGAAAAGAGTTCCACAAGTGAGAAGTGCAAGATAAGAAATTATAAGCATAGAACTTATGGTTGCATCTAACCATTTCAACTGTAAAATGATGAGACCTTGCGACTAATCTAGTACTGTGCTTAAGTTTATATGAAAAGATACATATATATATGTTGAAAGTGCACCAATTTTAGGGTAAATTTACATCCAGAATCATACATCATATCACCTTTTCTGAAAAAAACTACTATTTGTTGTTGTGTGTGTGTGTATATATATATATATATATATATATGCATGCATACATATATGAATATATATGTGTGTGTGTGTGTGTATCTATGAAATTAATAGTGGTTAAACAAGAAACAAAATGGGAAAACTAAGTGATACATTTGATTGTGAGAAGGAACTTCTTCACTCATGGTTTTATCGCAAGTTATTTACCATTGCCTGAAGAAGTACCATCTTAGTAGCAAAACATGAAAGTTTTTGTTTTTATTGTAATTTATTATAATAAAAATATTATAATAATATTTTGCTCTATTTTGTATTGAGCACTTTCTTAAAAATAAATGCTACGAACTGTGGGTTTTTACTCCATCTGTTTTTTCTCTCATTTGGATATATATATATATATATATATATATATATATATATATATATATAGAGAGAGAGAGAGAGAGAGAGAGACAGACAGACAGACAGACAGACAGACAGACAGACAGTCATGGTGGAGTAATGGATAGTGGATTGAGGAATGGGAGAACCGAATTTGAATTCCAGTTGAGTTCATTACATTTGCTTATGTGTTAATACTCTTCTCCCCCAAGCTATGGGCAGATAGAAGGATAGACTGGGTCCAATAGCCTTAGGTGGCAAACAGTTTAGGAGCAGAACATCCTCTGGTTTGAAAACCTGGCGACAGTTATTTGGGGACTTTGTAGTTTACTGTGCACCAGGTCTATGTATTCAGCTCTTTCAAAAGTGTGGTTGGTTCTTCATCACTATAGTCAAATGATATGTGTGGCTGTTGGTTCTGAGCAGCTTGACCTTCATATATCAAAACCGACAGGTGAGTCAAGTATATATGTATATGTATTTTTAAAGTCTTCTTTCTTCTTTAATATATATATATATATATATATATATATATATATATGAAGAAATATAGTCTTAAAGTGTGCTATGTTTATGGGATAAAGTGCTCAATATCAGAGATAGAGCGTGTGTAAATATAAAAGTGAACATAGAAGTCAACACTTAGAGGCGACAGTCTGTTTCATGCTAGATGCAATCATCGGGCTCGATGATTGCATCTAGCAGGAAACAGACTGTCGCCTCTAAGTGTTGACTTCTATGTTCACTTTTATATTTATATATATATATATATATATATATATATAATAACTGGCCACTCGTATTCAAGGATACCTGCCTACTAGAGCGGCTAGACAATCCCTATTGCAGACGCTCGCTCAGGCACATTTGTGTTTGCTCCACATCCACAGAGCCCACCTGTGGTTTATACTGCAAATATGCTGAGCAGATCTTAGTTACAGTTTCTGGGAGAGAGCGTGTTATCTAGCATGATCAACAATTTGAACAAGGCCAGAACACTCAATGATGACTTGTGACCATGCTAGCACAGCTATCGATGGCCCCCCCAAGAGTACCATCTACCCAATTTCACTCACAAGGCTTGTGTCAACCCATGGTACAGTTTTCAGGTACTTTCCAAAGGTGCTGCATGCTTGGATCATCCTCGACCCAGTCCAATAACATCAGGGTCTCCTTCCTGACAAATCGATCATTATGAGATTTTAACCCGGGTCTCATGGGCAGAAAAGTGAACGTTCTAACCACTCGACCATGTGACCATATAAGCTCCAACTCTCTGTAACCCCTTGCATGCAAGGGGTTACAGAGAGTTGGAGTGCGGGCAAAGAGGAGTGATGGAGGAAAGGATGAAGAGAAGGATTGAATCAAAGCATCTGGAGACATCAAATGACATTACATTTGAATAGTTGGAGATTATAGCTATCAGGGAAACAAGAAAAGAGGAGGGAGTTCCACAGGCAAGAAGTGTGAGATTGGAGTAGAAGAGATGGCTACATTTAACAGTTTTGACAGTGAAAGGGTGAGAGCGAGATGCCAGCCTAGTTGAACGCTTAAATTCATGAAGTCTGGAAACCAGCGAAAGCAGCTCATTGGAGCAGTTACCATGAAAGTATTTGTAAAAAAAACAGAGGGAGGCGATATCACATCTGTGAGAGAGCGACTGCAGACAAAATGCCAGATCAGGGCCAATTACATTGCGTATCCGTCTCTGGATTTTATCAAGGACCTTGAGACAAACAGAAAGGGATCCAGACCATATATGGCAGTAATACTCCATGCTAGGGTGAATGGTTGATTTGTAGATTTGAAGGCTCGACTCAGGTGAGAAAAATTTTCTGGAGCGGCACAGGGAGCCAACTTTACAATAAACAATAGTTACATTTTTACAGTGAAAACATTAAAGATACAGAGGTGCTTAGCTTAAAATTAAATTTTGACATCTTTTGGCATTTTAAACTCATTATTTGCTGGTAATGTTTTTAATTATCCCACATTGAACAGGCTGTAGTTTAGTCAGGATAGTAGATATGTTGTGTGATTCTGGATGCAAATTTATCATAGAGGCTTCTGAAATCACTGCACTTTCAACATATATATGTCTCTTTTCACACACACACACACACACACACATACACACACACACACACACACACACACACACACACACACACACACACACACACACAAATGCATTCAGTAAATTTATAAAAGTTCAATTACATTATTTCTCAGCTCACTTCAACATTCCATAAAGCACCTCACCATAGGATCAAAGATATTTACCGGACCCTGATGAGTGATTAGTCAAGAGATAAGTCAATTGAATAAAATCTGCTTAACTTGAAATATGTTAAATTTTTGTAATTTTTTTCATATTTTGATGTATGTTATTGATTTATATTATTGTCTTTATAATATATATATATATATATGTATATATATATATATATATATATATATATAATTTTCAGTATGGTGTTCTCATGTTAGTTACCCACAATTACAGTTTCATATACATTAAATGTGTAATCATCAAGCAGACAGTTACAGCCTCTGGTGTTATGGGCATTTTATATATATATATATATATATATATATATATATATATATATATATATATATATATATATATATATATATATATATATATATATGTGGTATGGTTTGGTTTGTTTTATGGTATATCAACCTCAATCGTTTGTTTAATGCGGAGAAAATTTTTATTGCTGGTAATGTTTTTTCTTTCAAAAATGTATTGCTGGTAATGTATTGGTGGTAATAATTTTTCCCTTCAAAAATGTATTGCTGGTAATAATTTCTTACTAAAATGTATTTCTGGTATTAAAACCTATTTTTCCACTTTCATATTGTTTTGACCTCAATTTGGGTGTTAACTATTTGCCCATAGCTGAGACCCTAACAGGTGCTACCATCCCAGGTCAAGGTGAACCTGGGAATACCAGCAATTAAGAGGTGGTTACACGCTCTTCAAAACCTCCTGATCAGAGGCCTTGCTGTTGGATGTAGTTTATCGTCTTATCCAGGATGTGGATGTAGTTTATCATCATAAACAGAACAATATATATGTGTGTGTGTGTGTGTATGTGTGTGTGTGTGTATCAATATATACATATGCACACATAGACACACATTTGGTAAATACATAAGACAATTTGGAAAAATTCCATTTTGATATGCATTTCATTTTTATCTGTGGGCTTGAACAGAACTTAAATGTTGCCATTTATCTAGTTATAATTCTCCAAAGATGTTGATAGAATTGAAGAATGTTTGTCAGAAAATTGGCTGAAATGAAATATTCCTTACAATTGATTCTAAAAGGTTTTACCAAGTCTAATTTCTGATTCAGTTTTGTGCAGCGTTGAAGAAATCCATTGCAGATTTGCTTCTGGACACTCATTCCACTTTTTTTGAAGATTCATTCACTTGTCAATAAGAATGTCTTTCACCTTTTTTTTCTTTATCATTTGTATATGTTGATTGAATTCTGGCTGGAGAATACAAGTTACAGTGATGATTTGGCTTTCTTTTCTTGATCAAACTTCTAAGATATTTAAAT
>OZ038479.1:83891057-83908557 GCA_964036315.1 Acanthosepion esculentum | reverse complement strand
CATGTGTATGTGTATCATAATTCTAGTTTGAAAGTAGGCCATAACTTTATATATATATGTAGAATAGTACATTTATATATATTTATATATATATGTAGAATAGTACATTTATATATATATGTAGAATTAGTGCAATATATATATATATATATATATATATATATATATATATATATTTTATCATTCTGAATATTTTAGAACTATTATTGAATTTCCTCCCTTATATTCAGCAATATTTCATTCTTTCGAGGCACAGGTGGTTGATGTATTCCCATCATTTTGGTGTCTTGGTATCAACGTCTTTTTTAATAACACACTCTATCTCTTTCATTTTGTTTCTAATTCTTATTTTCAAAAACTTTCTGTTTATTATATTAACCATCTGTTTTCTATAACAGTATAATCTGCAAAGTGTATCATCTAAGAATATTGAGTTTATTTTGATTATATTATTATTGACTATTTGATTAACAAATTTTTGCTCTTCCTACCTGCACAGTAGATTCATGACATTCTCAATGGTATTAATGTACAGTAAATATAACAAGTTCAACCCAGAATTTGAACTTGGTTTCCCAGTTCTGTTTTTGTGTCAATAAACATTTCTTCGCATCGCATCATATCTCCTAATATTAATCTTTATTTTTATTTTTTATGCCATATCCTTTCAGAATGTGAATGATCATGACTCTCCACAACTTCCTATCTTTTATTGCTCAAAGTAACTTTTGACTCTTTACCACCCTTCTTTGTTCTTGTTCTGCTAGCCATTCACACAAAATCATTAAGTAGGTTACAAGCTGTTTCTCATATCTTCAGGATGTGAGCAATTATGGCTCTCCACAACTTCCTATCTTTTGTTTCTCTAAGTAACTTTTGCCTCTTTAACATTGTTCTTTGTATCCTTTCTGTCATCCATTCACACAAACTTTAAAACAAAATTAATATTCAGAATGTGAATGATCATGACTCTCCACAACTTCCTATCTTTTATTGCTCAAAGTAACTTTTGACTCTCTACCACCCTTCTTTGTTCTTGTTCATTCTGTCATCCATTCACACAAACTTGTTAATTAGAACACTCACAGTTTCCCACTGCTTCTCTTGCCCTCTATATGCCTTCTGAGTGTTAAGTTCTCCAAGTATTCTTTCCTTATGAATCCCAGAAATTTCAGTTGCTTTTTTTCCAATTGTTAGCATCAATTTACTTGTAGTTCCTATTTTATTTAAGACATCTCTGTTACTCTAGTGTTAATAAGTAAGACATCTTCTTTATATTATCAACAATCAAATATATTTTAAGATATAAATAATCCATGTGAATTGTAGGAATAAATTTCATGGAAAATGTTTAATAATTAAATCCCTTTCAATTTTAAATTTCTATTTGTAATATTTTATTTCTTTTATACGAGCTGACTAAATGTACATGGGGTGTATATGTGTGTGAATGCTTTTATGCGGATATGAACGATGATCTGTGTAAGTGTCGAAGAACATATATGTGCATATATACAGGTGGGTCTACCCAGGTGTTTGTGTTTGTTTGTGGATGCACACAAAGAATATGTCCTCACAAAAAAAATTTTAAGTAGAAAAAGCACACAAACACACACATCATGTTCAAGTTAAAAAGTTTGTGTTGCAAATTTTTGAGTTGAATGTCAAAATTATGAATTCTTATACATTTTTGTGTTTTCTCTTATTTCTCTGTCATGAGACTGAATTAATTTAACCTTACCCCTTTGCTCAAAAATAATTGTAGAAATTACAAAAAAAACTTTAATTATATATATATATATATATATATAAACCCGAAATCGGCGATGAGAACAGTGCATCACTGAAGACCACCCTTGATGCATCTAAAATGTATGACTTAACTATATATATATATATATATACTGGATTTTAAAATTAAACACACATAAACTAGGGTTAAACAAAGACTTGGGAATTTTAAAACTGTATAAATATTTCAATAGTTAAAAAAACCTTTTTAAACAACATCTAAAATATTATTATCATTAGATTTACATTAGAAATATTCAAACAAAGTTGCATTCCACATCACGTGACGTCCGCGTCTCGCAACGGACGCTACTTGTAAACAAACTTCTGAATACAGTTATTTCTGATGAAAGATCGACGCAGATCTGAAATATCAAATATATATATATATAAAAAAATATAATTAAATACTTTCACAAAAAACATTCAATTTTTTAATTTGCAAATTTTCAATTGTTTTCTCCATATTATATATATATATATATATATATATATAGCATATATTTCAAATACAAAGTATCCACTCTAATAACATTTGATGTTTGCATATCTATATATATATATATACATATATAATATTTAAACAAATAAATATTTATGTGTGTGTGTGTATGATATTTGAACAAATAAATTAAATATATATAACATTTGAACAAATGAATATATATATATATATATATATTTAATTTAATATATATATATATATATATATATTTAATTTAATATATATATATATATATATATATATATATATATATAATTTATTTCTTTAAATGTTATAAATAAATTTAATATATATATATATATATACATACATACATTAAACGTTATTAGAGTGGATACATTGTATTCTAAATAGATGCCACATTTGTATTTATAAAAGAATGGGTATTATGTCCATTTTCAAGACATTTTAGTAAAGAAAAGGTATTGCCTGGCGGGGATCAAACTTTCATCCCCCTTTGTATTGGAAGCCACTGTTTGATGTTGCGTGCTTTTATCACTCGGCCACTGTGGATCAAACAGTGGTTTCCCATACAAAGGGTGACATAAGTTTGAAATGTTTGAAGTTTATAAAGATGACAGATTAAAAATAAATCCATTAATTCTATAGAAATTATATATATATATATATATATATATATATATGTATATATATATATATATATATATATATATGGTAAAATCGTCTTAATTTGCACAAAGAATGGCTAATATCAATCAACAAAATATATTGTCCATATACATTTATTCACACCAGCACTATATGTGTGATATATTATAATACTGTATATAATATATACAATATATTTTGTTGATCAAATCAATCAACAATATATATATATATATATATATATATATATAGTCAAACCTAATGAGCCAGACAAATCTACCAAGGTTTCACTTAGGCAGATCGGCTGACGATCTGCATAAGTGAAACCTTGGTAGGTTTGTCTGTCTCATTAGGTTGACTAGGTCTGCTCTACGTTTGTATTTAGCTCTTTAGTTCGTTGTTTACTCGTATCGGGGTTTTTTCTTTGGGCCTTGAACCTGTATCTGTGCGATTATTTTCAACAGACTTTCATGTTCTGGCTCTTTCTTTTTTAAAACCTTTTTTCCCCTTCGTGATTGATTTGGCTATTGTTAAATCATTGTTATATCGAGTATAGTTACCTATATTTATATATATTTATATATATATATATATATATATATATATAAGCAAATATGTGGATATAGATCTGACAGTATGAGGAAAAATATGGAAAAACAAAAAATCTGAATATGCAAGTTTACTGTTTTTAATGTTATTTCAATGTTGACGTCAGACGTTTCAGTCTAGTAGACCTTCTTCAGGATATAGTCTAATTTTAATTATGTTTTAATAACTATGTCCTGAAGAAGGTCTACTAGACCGAAACGTCTGACGTTGACATTGAAACAACATTAAAAACAGTAAACTTGCATATTCGGATTTTTTGTTTTTCCATATTCTTCCTCGTATATATATATATATATATATATATATATATATATATATGTGTGTGTGTGTGTGTATATTGATTGATCCTGGCCATTCTTTCTGCAAATTATGAGGCAAGATATTCCAGCACTTTCCTCTGAGGAATTTTTCATATGTACTGCTCCAATGTTATGGAGACCCTTATTTGTTTTGATAAACATTTTACAATGAGCAAAAAAAAATTTTTATTCTAATTATATTGAGTGACATACATTCAAAAATCAACAAAGTTAAGCAAAAAAAAAAAGAAGATAAATAGGTATGGACATATGCACAAATATTCATATAAGAATATATAAAAACATACATATACTCACATACCCCACACTCTCTCCTCCCATATATATATATATATATAGATTCAAATACACTTATAGTTAATAACTGCTAACTTTATAAAATGTGCATTAACAGTGGCAATTAAATAGTATATCGAGCTTAAATAAAATGTAAAATTATGAAACTATAAAAAATATGAAACACCTTAGTTACTTGACATTCTCCCTATGGTCAGGGATTATCAGGCCAGCTTATCGTTTTCTAAAAATATAACCTTCCCCGATATTTTTAATAAAAGTACAACATAAGATTTTATTATGCAAGTCAATGTTTTCACAATTAAATTGTTATTAACAAACTGCTGTTGTTAAAATCCTTGCTAGAAAGTTTTTAAAAATGCAGCTGTGCACAAGCAGTCCAGGCTATGGTCAAACGCAAATAACTTAGATCCCGTGTGTTCTATTAAATCTCCAAGCAAATTCTCGATAGAGGCAAAGCATCAGTGCCTAAATGGACTTGAAGTTATCTCGTCCACATCAGATAAGGCAAAGCTCTTCACAAACATCTTTTCCTCTAACTCCATGTTAGCTGACAAGAGGCATCCCCTTCCAAACTACCTACCCTCTCATGGAGCACAAACTTAGTAATATTTCTATTGCAGTCCTGAAAGTCTCAAGACTTATCAAAAGTTGGGCTATGATAGAAATATTACAAAGTCACTGTCAATACCTCAAAAACCAAACTTGTAATGTGCCATCATTACTGAGCATCCTTTGAATTTCCATCTATTGCAATGAGTGGGTGTTCTCTCAAAGAGGCCTCTTGCCTTGAATTCCTATTTGGACTTGAGCTCATACCAGACCTCAAGTGGAGATCATATATACGATACATTGTTAAAGATTAAATTTTATCACATGACATGTAATGTTTTAACCACTAAGAGCTTATTTTTTTAAAAATTGTGTTGAGACACCATTTCTAAAATTTTATTAAACTCACAAATTTGTCTCTACCCACCTTGATGATAACTTAAGAAAGTCGAAAGCTTTGACCGTGTTACTTTTATTTCAAAATGAACTTAGGACAGTTCTTAACAGAATTTTCTCCTTATGCAGCTAAGGAAAAGATCGTTTGCATTTTGATGATTCTGACTACAGTCAACTGCTTTTTTTAAGAAGGATTATTTGTAATTTGGAAAAAACAACCGTTAAAATTAATTGATATAAAATTTCTGTTATTTCAATATATATGTATATATATACATATATACATATATATATATATATATAAATAAATAGGTATTCATATATATATATATATATATATATATTTTTGTGTAGTTAGGTAGCAATCCTTCTTTCATGCACATTTCATTGAACACGACAGACAAGGTGCTTTTATTTAGTTTTTTCATACAATTTCTCATGTGAAAATTATTAGATTGCACAAGAAATTGTATAAAAAACTAAATGAAAGCACCTTGCCTGTCGTATTCAATTAAATGTGCATATATATATATATATATATATATATATATATATATATATATATATATATTCAATTTGTTCTCATTTTATATGGATATTTGCTCCTAAAAAGTTGAGCACTGTTTACTAGGCCCTGTTTAATAGGTATAATGCTCTACTATTGGATTGAGCCCTCTTTTAAATTAATGTTACGAACGTTGGAATTTATATTTGATTTATTCTCACTTAACATATATATATATATATATATATATATATATATAAAAAGATAATATTAGTGATCAGTATGGATATTTCCAAAAGGATATAAATCCAGGGAGAGCTCTATGTCAGAGCAATAATTATTATAAAAAGCACAAGCACTAAAATTTCATGAGGTTATATTTATTTCATTAGGGTTGTAAAAATGGCCCCAATTCATCTGACCTCCAATGTTTTTACGACCCTAATGAAATAAATAACACCTCATGAAATTTTAGTATTTGTGCCTTTTATAATTATATATATATATATATATATATAGTTTTAGAAAGTTTATACTTTCAAATTTCACTTATAAATTTGGAATATAGTTGAAAGGGCATTAACAACTTTGTTACATGTGAAAAAATAGAAGGTGTATTTAATTTTAAAAAATGGAAGGTGTATTTACTTTTAAAAAATGGAAGGTGTATTTACTTTTAAAAAATGGAAGGTGTATTTACTTTTAAAATCAATTTCTAAATGCTTTTATATATGCAAATTTTGAAGAATCATTTTCTAAAGGTAAAACAGACATTGTAAAAAAACATTCTCTGGTCTTTTCCAGAAGTTTCTAGAACTTTCTATTAACACTTCTTGAATTGATTGTAGCTATTGTCAGTTTGTACACTGCCTCACACATTCTGCATTTGATGGAAAGAGGAAAATTTGGGTTTCTTATGAAGAGAACAGCAACATTAGTGCAATTGCAGATTCGTTGAACATATCTAGAACTTTGGAGAATTCAGAAATATATATGTCACTAAGAAATGTCCATCTGAATTGATTGTTACAAGTTGTTGCCGCTTTCTGCTTCTAATGTTGTTTAATATAAACTTGATCTTAATATCATTGCAAGAAGGACTTGGCAAATTCTCTTTCTCATGGTTTTTCTCCTGAAAAAAGACACCTACTCTGACTTATGATCTGAAGAAAAATCATGCTGTATAAAGAGGACAAAATGACCAACTAAGGAACAATGGAAGAAGTTTGTGCTCTTTGATCAAGAGACAATAAATGATTTTGGAATAATGGTGCATTACTGATAGAAAAAAAATTTCCAGGTGTTCTTTTGGCAGGTCTTTTATAGTGTAAGGAGCTTTCTCAGTGAAAAGTAAAGTTGAATTGTTGGTGACAGAAGTTAGGCAAAATACCCAGGCTAACATAAAAGAGTCTTGTCCCATCTGCCAATTTACTGAAAACTCTTTAGATTGTGACCATTTTGAGAACTTGTGAGGTTCTTTCAAGATGTGTGTCTGAGTTTACGGTCATATCATATTTAAACACCATTTTTGTCTGATCACCGGTTAAGCCACATCAAGCCTGGTCAGTTCCTAGATGGAGGACTGGCATCTGTAGGAAAGAAGCTGCAGAAAGGAAAATAAGTCATTACCCACAAGACCACACAAATGATTTCAGTCTTTATCAAGGCTGGAAAATAAGGATTGTGCAGCTCCAGTTTAGATATGAGTGCAAACCTCCATTTCTGGTCTCATCTTGTAACGATAAAGCATGGAAAAAGGAGTCAGATTTATGAACAGGCTCAGATCAACAGAGATATATACATAAACACAAACACACGTGTACACGAACAAAAACATACATACACATATTTATAAACTAGCTGAAATAGGTAAATAAATATTTATGAATAGGATGAAATCAACAGAGATAAATATACAGATGCACACATAGATACACATACACACACACATATATATATATATATATATATATATATATATATATATATATTTAAAGACATTTATATTATGTTTAACGTTCTTTTTATAGATACAAGTATTTAAGCAAATGCTCTGTTTTATAATAAACAGTATTAAATAACATTTACCGGCCTGAATGTCCGAGAAATTTTCATAGAAAATTTTCGCTCTCCGACAGGAATCGAACCTGTATCCTATACGGAACCATCATTTCGCGTGATGTGCCTTAACCTTTCGGCCACAGAGCAGCGTCTGGTTAGCAAGGTCGATTTTACTCTCTTTAAACTTAAATCTTCCATGAATATCTTCTATTCATATCTGCTCTAGCGTATCAAATGTAAACAAATGACGTCATATATTTTAGAATTGGACATAGTCCGACAATTTATTTAAAGACATTTATATTATGTCGGAGAGCGAAAATTTTCTATGAAAATTTCTCGGACATTCAGGCCGGTAAATGTTATTTAATACTGTTTATTATAAAACAGAGCATTTGCTTAAATACTTGTATCTATAAAAAGAACGTTAAACATAATATAAATGTCTTTAAATAAATTGTCGGACAATGTCCAATTCTAAAATATATATATATATATATGCAGGTATATATTTATGAACAGACCAATAGATAGATACAGACATACATGATACATACACATATTTATGAACTGGCTGAGATAAATACATACATACATACATATATACATAATACATACATACACATATTTATGAACTGAGATAGATAGATACATGCATACATACATACATATATACATAATACATACACATATTTATGAACTGAGATAGATAGATACATACATACATACATATATACATAATACATACATACACATATTTATGAACTTGGATAAATAGATAGATAGATAGATAGATAGATAGAAGTGCAACTATAGGAGGCAAAAATAAAATAATGTGTACATTTAGTATTTTTTGATCTGTTATAAGGAAAATAATGAATCTCACAGATAAAAAGAATTTTTGAGCAGAATAAAAAAAAAAGAACCAATTTTCTTCTCTTTAGTTTTCGCTTCATTTTTCTTTCAAATCTTGTGAAACCTGATGGTGGTATTTGGGTGGGGGAGTGGGGGTTAAAAGAATTTTAGACACAGTAGCCCATTGTACAAAACTGCCATCTATCATGTCAAAAGGATGAATTATGAAGCTGGGTCCATGCTTATAATTCTTATGACTTTACTCAATAAGAATCCTGATGATAAAAACCAAGAAAACAAAACAAAAAAAAAAATTTCCCACCTAAATATGATATTAAAAAAAAAAAAAAAAAAAAAGCATCTGGACTAGTCCCTCTCACAGAGCAGCAGCCATTAATTATGTGGGTAAAGAATTATTTTAAAAAAAAAATAAGAAGTCTTTGAAAGAGGAGAGAAAAAAGCTATTATGATCGCACCGCACAGCGATATTGATTAATTGTTAATGTTAGAAACAAATTGCAAAGGGATGCTGTTTGCTTTGTAAATAGTAGTTAGATGCATTGCTGAGTGAAAAGAACAATGAGATGAAAAAGGAGAGACCGACATGCACTCGTAAGCAGCCACCGAAGCAGACACACAACCCAGTTATATGTGGTGTGTGGGGATAAGCAATACCCCCCCACACACACACACACACACTTCATACAACCATGGTTTTCTTCTTCTCTATTCTTGCCTCTCTTTTTTTCTCTCTCTATCAAAACTTTCTTATTGTTTTTCTTATGTATGCCTTTGAATACAAATTCACCTAAATGCGTCATTAGGTATATTGCATATTCACACAAGATAGTTATATCTGCTCATATGTATATGAGATTGAACACATGCTTAAAATACTATTCACACATGCATACCCATACAGGTATATACATGTATACATACATATATATATATATATATATATATATATATAATGGACTCTCCTGTCAGTTTCGATGTATGAGGATCTGACAATTTAACCAATTGATTCAGTTATGAATTTTGTGCAGTAATCTTAAGTGGCGTTTTAAGACCTGCAAGTGATTTGCAAAGGAGGCCACGTATGGAGTAAGACTGAGGATTGTGGGATGAGGTCACTGTTAGATTGGCTGACCTTTTAGATCTTGCTCTTGAGACTAGCAGATTGAAAACTGCTGAGTCCACAAAAACACATTGATCTCCACTCTACCAGCTCCAAGGCTAAGCGCTTCAGGATGTTATGAGGTATATTGACAGCTTGTCTTTGCATCTAAGCCATGGGTGTCCTACATTCCTGTAGCTCTGATCTAACTGGCTGTACATTAAGATCTTACTCTGTCCTGGACATCGAGTTCTACCTGGATCATATCCTCTTGGAATTATTTTTATACACATATGTGTATGTGCATATATAATTGCATATGTATGTGTATCTTCACCACTAATATTGTCTATATATATATATATATATATATATATATATATATATATATATAATAATCATATTTTAAATAAAAAAAAAGATGAAAATCAAAGTCAGATAAAAAAAAGGGCTTTGCAAGCTACAGTCTATCAACAGGATGATGCAACTTCACATTAATTACTTACATGTTGTTACAGAGATTCAGGATAAAAAATTATCAAATTGATCACTTATTACTATATTAAAATTTATTGATTCGTTATCTACAGTTTATCAACTCATTGAGGGTTATTTAAAGTCAGAAAATATTTTTAGATTGTAAGAATCTGCGGGGGTGGGGGGAGACAATAATGGCTTAATCATACAAGTCCTACTAATAGTACTAATAGGGTACTTGTGCGTAAGTGAATATAATGAACCCAACAGGAAATGGAACTTGGCTTTCTGATTAACAATTCCAAGCCATTATCCATTACACTACATGTACATCCAAGCTTACAGCACCTGGTATTCCCAAGCAGTCACCCATCTAGGTACTGATTAGGCTTGACATTGCTTAACTTCAGTGATCATTTCAATGTGATGTAGCCATAAGCCTATATTAAGAATGGGATTTACAACAGAATGCTCCAATCACTTCAGAATTTAAAGAATTTCATTGTAGAACATGCAAGTTGTTTAACTGGTTTAAATTGTTTAACTGGGCAAATATTTCAGCTAACCCTACACAAACTTTTAACATTCTGCTGGAATTCCACTTGCCAGAACTGTTGTAAACAAGTCAGGTTTATAGGTCTCCTTACACCTTCATGCTTTTTTTTCAGTTTAGCCCACATATTTTTTATTAAACTGCGATTGGGGCTTTGTGATAGCTATTCCAATATCTTGACTTTGTTGTGCTTAAGCCATTTTGACACAATTTCTTGGAATCATTGTTCATTTGAAAGATACATTTACAAACAAGCTTTAATTTTCTGGATGATTTTTTGAGATGTTGCTTCAATATATCCACATAATCTTCCTTCATTATGATGCCATCTGTTTCATGAAGTGAACCAGTCCCTCCTGTAGTAAAGCACCCAACAACACTTCATGATTTGGATAATGGTTTTTGGTTTCAAGCCTCCCTCATTTTCCTCCAAACATATTGTTGATCATTATAGCTGAACAATACACTATTGTTTCATCAAACCAGAGGACATTCCAAAAACTAAGTTCTTTCTTTCCATGTGCAATTGTAAACCATAGTCTGATATTTTATGGTTGTAATGGTGTTTTTTCTTTTGTTTCAAGTAATATAAGTGTAATACTTATTTTAATGTAGATATAAATATTTTGTACCAGTTTTTTTCCAGTTTTTCCACAAGGTTCTTTGCTGTTCTACTGGGATTGACTTTCACTTTTCACACCAAAATACATTTGTCTCAAGTTGAGAAAATATGTTTCCATGTTTTCTGCATGTTCTGGTGATCTTTGTACAGAATGACATGACATCTTCAGGTATTTAGAAATTGCTACCAAGGATTAATGAAACCATTCTCGTTCCTTTCATATTTCATTACTAAGAAGGAAATTCAATTAAAACAGCTTCTTTCCAAGAGCAACTGCTTTATGGAACAGACTCTTGAGAGGATGCTTCTTTGACCACTACAATCTTAACCTGTTCAAGTCCAGTGTCAACCATTATCAATCCTACATATCCTTATAATCTTAATTATGTCCATAAAACAACCCTATTCAGTAACTTTCTATCTTGAGTTGCTCTTGAGTCTTGTATTTGGTGAACAACAGCATCTGCACATCGTTGTTGGGGCATGTTTTGTTTGCATTTATTTTTGACATTTTTTATTAATATATCTTATTCTAGGCCATTCTACGACAATATCTCTTTAATTACTTTGAGAATTTTACATTTCATTCACTTCTTTTTTTCTTGTCTCCCTCCTTGGAATAACTACATTTGCTGTTGTCACAAATGCTTTTCTTAATGTCCTCCATTTTGTTCCATTTTGAGTTACTAACCTCTTCCAAGGTATATATAATTGTACTTCAACTTCATATGTTTGTTTACAAATTGGCTAGTTCTTGAGTCATATTGTAGTTTAGGGGTTGCTTTAATGTTTTTAATGTTTTTGATTTCATTCTTAGCTTTCATATGATGAGGACAGGATTGCACTCACAGTCAACACTTATGTATGTTTTAGCGTGTTGTACTGAATTTGTTTGTTTTGTGATGTCAACAAACGCTCATTGCCACTTTTGTGATGTTCATTGCAGTAGAGACTTTGTAATCACAGATACAACTGTAGTACACTGTTGAACAATACTGGTGTCAGACACCTTCAAATATCACTCACACTAATAGTAGTTGCATGATAATACTGGGTCGAATAGTAGCCCGTATAGTGATCTGAATATAGAAATAGTATAGTGAATAAAGTAGAGAATAACGGACCATATAGTAATAGAGGATAGACTAGAAATGCAGATCAAAATAGTAATAGAGGATCGAATAGAAATAATGATCAATCTAGATGTCACGTGACTTCTTATATATGCATTTCCTCTATGGTCACGTGACCCACTTACCTCAATAAAGAGATCACCTGTGTTTGCTCATTGGCGATCTATATTCAAATTCAAGTGTCGGCAGCGACACTTTATTCCTATATAACAGTTTGCTGATTGTTAGGTAGTCTATCTGATTTTAAAATAATGATCTGTGGGTGTTGAACAAACACAAAAGAACTTGAGCAGGCATTTGCAATGGGAATTAGCTAGCCACCATGGTTGATGGGCATCTTCAGATGTGCCATTATATATATATATATATTTTTCTAATAAAAATATAAAAAAATAACACTACCTATACCAAGCCTACCAATGAAGAATACATGAAACAATAAAAAATAGGCATCTACCTAAAACAAACTCATAATACGCAATGTCTATATAAATCAAATGCCGATTGAGCTGTAACAATAAAAAGAAGGAAAAAACTGTTTTTTTCTAAAGTTATTTAAGGTCGTTCATTTGTTGTCCCTTTCATCTGAAGATTGCTTTAGCATGAATCTCAGAGCAACAATTTCAGATCAAAGTGCGTGAGCATTGTTTTATATATATATATATATATATAGATATTTGTTTTATATATATATATATATATATATATATATAATATATATAGATATTTGTTTTATATATATATATATATATATATATATATAATATATATAGATATTTGTTTTATATATATATATATATATATATATATATATAATATATATAGATATTTGTTTTATATATATATATATATATATATATAATATATATAGATATTTGTTTTATATATATATATATATATATATATAATATATATAGATATTTGTTTTATATATATATATATATATATATATAATATATATAGATATTTGTTTTATATATATATATATATATATATATAATATATATAGATATTTGTTTTATATATATATATATATATATATATAATATATATAGATATTTGTTTTATATATATATATATATATAATATATATAGATATTTGTTTTATATATATATATATATATATATATATAATATATATAGATATTTGTTTTATATATATATATATATATATATAATATATATAGATATTTGTTTTATATATATATATATATATATAATATATATAGATATTTGTTTTATATATATATATATATATATATATATATATATATATATATATATATAAAATATATATATAGATATTGTACAGTATTTACATTAGTCGGACTATTGTCCTCATCTTTGTCGCCATATTTGTCACAATGTTTCGGCCGTTGTACGCTCCGGCCTTCTTCAGGTGGTTGGAATTTCGAACCGAACCCTTTATTTCGATCACTAGATAGACTGTTCTAGTTCTACAAGCCATGTTTGATGGATGTCAGTTATCAGTTATCTCCTGCTAATTTTCCCTCTGAAAGTTATAGACAGACTATATAGATATTGGTTTTATATATATATAAATATATATATAATATATACAAACATATATATAAATATATATATATATATATATATATATATATAATATATACAAACATATATATAAATATATATATATATATATATATATATATATATATATATATATAAATATATATATAATATATACAAACATATATATAAATATATATATATATATATATATGTTTTAGATATATATAATATATATATTAAATATAACAAATATATATAATATATTATAAATTAACTGATTTAAAATGTTTTTTCGCTACACTAATAACCATGTTTCAAAAATGGAAGCTAAAAACATCAAATTTAATTTATTTATATATATATATATATATATATATATATATATATATATATATATATATATATATATGTATATATATATATATATATATATATATATATGTATACATATATATATATATATATATATATATATATATATTCAATAAAATATATTTTTAAGTTACGCTATATTTATAGGATAAAAGTGTATTATATCCAGGATCGTGCATGTGTCAATGTAAGAAGTGTGGACACTGATATCAACACTGAATGATGACAGTCTGTTTCATGCTTGTAAACAATGGTTTGAAGATTGCCTTCAGCATGAAACAGACTGTTGCAATTCGGTATTGACTTCAGTGGCTCGGAATGAGAACTTTTCAGCATCTCTCTCATATATATACATATATATATATATATATATATATACTGCGTGTGTCTGGTAATTGCAAGTGAACTATAATATGAAGAAAATCAAAGACAGTCAATACAAAAATATCAGTATATTTTTTTAGAAAAAAGCTGTACACATGTTCAGTTGAAATACAAGTAAAAAATTAAATTAGAAATACAAAAAAGGATGTTATTCAATAAAAACCATCTTCAACATCAAAGAGCCTCGGTGCATCCTTTGGAAATGACTTCATTCCCAAATCATGTGGTCTTCATTCATGTTGGCCATTGCATATATGTCAGCATTCTTCAACAAGTCCTTGGATTTACAATACTATTAGTAGAATTCTTATTTTATCACAGCATAGTTCCACAGAGCCACATGTTGGCATGATCATCGGCTAGCCATTCCAGAGTCAGGTGAGCCATGTGGGAGGGAGTAGACTCCAGCTGGAATATGAACAGCCAACCTTTAGGCACAGGGCTTGACCACCATATTCAATATCTCTGTTTAGATAGTGGTATTTATCCTGCAAACCTGCAGGAACAATCACGGTAGCATGACATAACCAATCATTGCTCACAACCCTCAAGGCTATCATGCTTATTTTTTGTGTATCACCCTGAGCACCTTAGTGAAATCCAATAGCTATCCGTCATTCCTCCTGTTCAGCTTGCTGATTTCAAGAATATGGTTTTCAATTCATTTTGACTGAGCAGCTCATACCGTGAACATAGTGTGCCTTTTCATTTCATGTGTCAGATTGGAAGCTGCTGCCATTTTAATGATCTGGGGACATCTGAAAGTAAATGAGAATTTTAGAATATAGTAGATGTCACATAGAATTCTGTTAGGTTAACTTAGATTTATAGTCTACTAGCTTCAAAAGCTACCCTATCAGGCCGCATTTCAGTTAGCACCTGCATAGGGCTCTTGATTTGGCTTTAATCACAATAGGTCGGAAGGAGTAAATGCGATAGGCAACCATAAACAAAGAGAACTCAAAACTGATTGCATTTAAGTATTGCATTAATCTTTAAGCATATCTTTTAAAAGTTCAACGATGATTCTTTTGCCGCCACTTAATTTAAAGACAATTTAATGTATGTAGGTCCTTACTTTCCATACAAAAAATTATTTTTATTTCATGGGTGACTTTCACTGTGTTTTGCAATTAATTTCAATTATTCCCAAATTTATTTCCACGTTATAAAAATTGTTACCATACAAAAATAATTGATTGGCTTAGACATGCATATTTTCAGGCACATAATTAATATTATATATATATATATATATATATATATATATATATATATATATATATATATATATATATATCTATTATGTCTATTATGTTTGATCATGAGCCGTTCTAACCTTCGTATAGTGGCTTTAGTTTTGGGAGAAAATAAAGACAAAAACTGTCCAACATTTGTATATTTTTTATTATGCTGTTCCTTGATCTAAACTTTTATATATTTTGATGTACTTATTGATTCCAGCACACATAATTTTACTACTTCTTTATATAGAAAACCCACTAGCAGTGTCTTCTTAATTATAATAGTGAATGCTCCTAACGATATAAATTAACTGTTATAAAAAAACGTAATCCAACAGACACAAATGATATCTTCTTTGAAAACCATGTTCTATAAAGAATTAGATAACATCAAACAAACACTCGTTAATAATGGATTCCCTTATTCCATCATTGATCAACAAATTACAACGTATTTCAATAAACTTAATAATACCACTAACAAAACTAATAATATTAATAATAATTGTAACCATAATAGTGTACATCAAAATAAACATAATACTATTAACTTATAGTATTGTAACCAAATGCATAATAATTACAAACATGATGAAACAACACTCAAAATCATAATAGGTAGAAATATTAGGTTGGTGCAAAAATAATGTCGTTTTTTGATGTTCAACTTCATGTGAGAAAACGACATTATTTTTGCACCAACCTAATATTAAACCCATTAATAATAACAAACAAGTTAAGCTCATCATATATTATAAAAAATTTAGAACAATTGACCTCATAATCTTCCATAACCCTACAACCACACAACTAAATCCTCCACAAAAAATCAATGTAGAGATTGTATCACTGATACTAATAATAAACCCACTACATGTATTGGTTTTACTACAACCACATTCTCCCGTAGACTTACCTGTCATCTTTCTGATCTTAGTTCCATTAATCAACATTTCTTAGAAAAGCATAACCATGTACATAATATTAGACAGATATTAGTTGATAGCACAACAATACTCACATATACACACAGTAAAAAGACCCTTAAAATTTTAAGGGTCTTTAAAACAAAGCAACCCACACTCAACAAAATTACATTTCAAACTAGTTACAACACATTACATTGCATCTAGACATATGGTTCTGTGAATAAAATTTCTTTCTCTCATGTGGTCATGTACGACATCGTAGAACTGCATTATGAATTTACGACCTGTGCCTACTATTCCACGACCATTATTGTCACATAGCACACTTCTATATAAACATAACAGGATGTCATCTTTGGGGTGAACATCTCTGTTGTAATGTCCATATAACCACTCTGATGATGTCTCATATGAGCTGAAAGCTTGGATTGAGGAACATCATAATAAAAAAATATACAAATGTTGGACAGTTTTTGTCTTTATTTTGTCCTGAAACTAAAGCCACTATATGAAGCTTAGAACAGCAAGAGAATCAAACATAATATACATTCATTGTCTGTTATATTTAACAATATATGTTTGAATAATGATCTGCTGCCCCAATACACTATATATATATATATATATATA